>JAQGAO010000305.1:0-39020 GCA_034697705.1 Ommatoiulus sabulosus | reverse complement strand
GCTTTCGAACAATAAAAGATTTATCTAAATCAGTTAGCGAGGCTAGTCCCTCGATACTGTCTTCGTCTCTCTCTCTAAAGCTTTATTTTGTATTAACGATGGGTGTTTAGTAAGTTTTCGCAAACATTTAAAGATCAGCCTGTATGGATTTTAATGAAATTTGCCTTAAATATTTTTCCATCATTCTTGAACATATATTTGAACATTAAAAAGATGTTTCAAAACTTGCACTTGCTTAAAATTGGAAATCAAAGATGGACTCCGAGGAGAGGAGTGACTCAGCGGCGTTAATTTTTAACTTTTGAAGGCATTTCATGAGCAGAAATGCGCGACATGCTTAAGGTCCGAGTAATATGTCAAAACGTACGATCTAGGACTGAATTAAAAAGTTGATAATTGGACAGGCAAGTGGTCAAGATGGTGGAGAATTCCGAAGTCTTAAACGTTTTTTGAACGAGGCATACACTCGCTTCTAGAAATGCAGCTCCCAAAATAGACATATTTTTAATAAAAGATGACGTTGCGTGTATTTCTCTCCCAATATTAAGTTTGATCCATACAGCCGTTCTTGTTGTTCTTAATAAAAAAGGTTAACTAGAAATAAGGAAAACATAAATAAAAAACGTGAAAAATGTATAACTATCAGTGTGCAGATAGTTTAGCGGTTTTCACTTATCCGGTTTCCCTTAACCCTCGAAACAAGTAGCAAAAATTTAGGGGTTGAACATTTCTTTTACTTATAATTTGTTAATTTTATTTTAGTGATTTTCACTTATCCGGCGTCACTTAACACAATAACCACAGAGCAATAGTTAGGGGCATGAATATTTTTTCACTTAAGCTGTTTTCATTTTTCTAATTTCACTAAATATACCAAACATAGAGCAAAATTTCCGGGCATGAACATTTTTTTTAGATGTAATTTTTGTATTGAAGTGGTTTTCACTTATACGGTTTCACTTGGCACACGAAACATAGGAAAATATTTCAGGGCATGAACAATATTTTAACTTATCAGTTTTTTTTCACTGAATCGGTTTTCACTTTTCCGGTTTCACTTATCCGGCTTATGCTACATGCACATCCCAACCATTTTCAGCTCATCTTTATCATCTTTCAGTTCATTCTTTCGGTATATTTCCCCACCAAAAACTGCACCCGTTGACATAAAACAATATTTCCTCTTCGACGGTGCTATCTCGAAAACGTGCCATTGTCATCGTTATCTCCAATTCTCACTTATATACAGAACTCCGTGGAAGCAAAAGCTGGATGTTTCTAACGACGAAGATGTACGTGACATTTTCCCTCTTTTGTTTTCTAACGACTTTCCTCATTAAAAACACGGTGATTTTTTGATAGAGCATGCTTTTTCCTTTTTTATTTATCACCTTCTCCAGCATCTTTATTGCTGGCAAAATGCTTTTTTCATTAACAGGAGCTGCCTTCCGAAAAGATTGCATAGGGCTGAGCCTGAACGTGAAATTTACGATGTATGATTTTCATGCCGTAAGTAATATTTACGAGCTTTGGAAAGGAATCAAAAAGGTTTCATAGATCATAATGATTAGCGACTATGCCACTTTACTTTTTGAATTAGTCGAGCAATCCATCGCCTGTTCGTGACTTAGCTTACTTATTGCTCTTGCCATTAATATCACAACTTAGCCTTCCGGGGTTTATTAACGGGGCAAGTCAGAAAATCAAAGATAATGAACTTGGAAAGCGATTGACACCCCCGAAACTTTTACGCAATTTGTGTCTTTTTCTCGAATTAATATTTCGTGGAGTCCGACGCTAAGACGTGTTTATTTTCACCGTTAATCCCCGGCGCTTTCTCTCTTTCTTTTGACATTAATTTTTCATTACGCGGTGGGATTAACTTCTCGGAAACTGTCCATCCGAGAGGTTTTCCAAAGGTCGAAATATTGATTTTTTTCCCTCCTAATATGGAAAAGAAATCGTATTGTCACGTCGTGTACATTTCAAAACTGCGCAGCTAGAAATATTTTCAGAAACCGTTAGAAATACATGTAGTTATTAGAGGTGTGTTTTCAGAAGTACTTAACGAGCTTGAGTTTCGGGAAACTGCGACTAGGAATCAGAAAAATGTACTTTTGGACATTAATTTCTTTTGTTCGCTGGTGTTTCGACGAATTGGTGGAAGTACAATGTATATGTAGAGTTAGCACGAATGAAATACTTTTATTTAATGTTGAAAGGGTCTGTTTCATTTGTATTAACCCAGTATTGACTATTTCCTTATGCAGTGCATTGAAGCATTAATATTTATACTGATGTCAAAACTTAACATTATTTTGTTAAAAGGTATTTTTTTACTAATATTATTATACATACTATATTATATTATTACTAAGTATTTTTTAATACTAATCTAGAAAAATATCAGGGTTCCCCCAGAAATTTAATTTTGTAATTCCCTCACTTTTCCAGGTTTTAAGCAAATTCCCTGACCAATGGCAAGGTCAAAAATTGACATATCCCAATGTTATCCACGATTTTGCAAAAGTTACTAACGAAAAAGGTATTTTTTTTTTAAAACTGAGAATGAAAACTGAGAATTCTTTTGAAAGTTGAGAATGTGTGCTTGGAAAAGGTTGGGAAGTTACAAATTTGTATTACGAAGAGCTTCAAAATCTTGCAAACTTGTACTATTAAAACGAGGAAAATTTTGCAAATTTATCCTAGGAAAACGAGGAAAATTTTGCAAATTTATCCTAGGAAAACGTAAAAAATTTGGAATTTGTCTTCGTGGACATCCATAATGGATGTTTTTCAAAATTTCTCCATCATTTCTCCAAACACTGTAATTGTTGTATTTGATAATGAAAATTTTGTCAACTGTTCACTTCTGAGCTGTGCAGATATGCAAGATCAAATAATGTATCGGGAATATGAAAGGTGAGGTCAACCGAAGCATTAAGTATGCATCTAAAGTGAAGCCAGTATCAGAAGTTTTCTGTATATTCCACGTAAAGAAAACTTGCAAATACAGGTACTAATGTTCCTTTTCCGAACTGCTGCTATTCTCTAATACACTTTCCTTTCTGGTGTATTATTTTTAGCAAAAATGTCGTTTTCAGAAACTATTCTCGCAACTTCTCATAACCTCTGACAGAGTAACCGAGAAGACGCGACGTTGTGCTCTCTATAAAATTCCCGCAGGAATTCAACCTTTCTTCTAACGAAGTTGATCCAGTGACGTCACCCGTGTCATTTTCGATTTCCGGCATCGTTATTTCAATTACGTTCGTTCTTGTTTCTAGCCTTATACATATAGTATCGATTTTCCGCGAGGAAGGTCAGCATGCATGCAATAGTGAGTATGATGCATGCATGCCTCATTGATACACACTTCGTTCGAGCTTTTAACTGTATTAAGTCAAAAAAGAAAAAAGAAAAAGAAAGATCCTCGTCTCCGCCATCAGGATCTTGTTTGACGAGAGTTAAGTGGTGTAAGTAGCTGAGAAAACAGCGCCAGCTCATCTGGCTGGCATATTGAGAGGAGGGAACTCTCTATTTTGATCCAGTCAAGTATAGGGGAATAGTTGGCGGAGCTATTCTCTTAAAAGGTTTCTCCTCATTAATACGATAGTTTAATGCAGTCGGTCCACCGCCATTGATCGTCCACTTACCTTTCACAATGAGTTCGTGTTGAATGTCTTGAGAGGCGTAGATATTAATCACTCTGCAAGAGTAATTTCCTGTGTCGTGGATTCTGGCGTTGGTGAGCAACAAAGATCCGTCCGGCAAAATGCGGATCCTGGCCTTTTCTTGGATCCTTTCGCCTCTTCGGAGTCCGTGTTTACAATGAAAATCAACGAGAGAATTAAACTTAGTGTTTGTTCGCCCGAGGAGCTTCGCAATCACCCATATCTCCCAATTTCGCCCCGTTGTTTGCCTTCCATGTTTTCCATTAGGAAGGGAGCATTTGCTCCCTTTATGGCCGCACGCACTACCTGTTTGTTTGCCGAGTAACAACCCCCTCTGGTAGTTTCCTACTAGTGCATTGTCTCGGCCTTGAGGGGCTTTTCTCTGGCTCCCAACAGCCCAGTAAAATGTTCATTACCAGAAATAAGGTACGTCGGAAATGCCGGCGAACTCCCATTACGAACGCCTTGCGTTGTTTTTGGGGAGTAAGGAGGAAGTTTATGTGGGGTTGAATGCTTGTTTTGGCAATGTAGATTCTCGATGTAGTTGTCGTGCGTTTCAGATAAAAGATGACCATGTAACAACTATCCTTGATGCCAAAAGCTCTGGAGAAATGATCTGTCGAGGGTTAAGAAATTTATGAATGCCTGCACAAGTATGTCACCATGTACAGTGTATACATGGCCGTATTCTTGTCCCATCCCAACCTCCTGGTTAAGTCCCAAATACAGTAAATATGATTTACATGTAATTGTGATGTTAGGGTACGTATTGGCCAGACTGCTTATGGTCTGACTTAATTTACAAAAAATGATCCCCCCTGCCAAATGGTAGTATGTACTGACTGTAGTTTAAGCAATTGAAATTAAAAAGTTAGCAAATATTTTGGAATCTATAACCTCTTATCATCAAAAAAAAATGTAAATGCACTATGTTTTTCTGTATTTTTATGAATACCGATATTCGTGTATTCATAGTTACAAATATTCATACATTTCATCAATATATTTTCTGCGAAAAAATAAGCCTGAACTATTTCGTTTAAATTTTATATTCGAAATTTCTTACGCATTGTCACGTATTTTGACTATACAGGTATTAATTAAAATACAAATTGACTATATTATTGCGCACTTTTTCTTTGATGACTGATGTTTCTGGAATTATTAAGTGATGGAAAATTTTGTCAGTAAATTGGTTATGTCGATTTTACACTTTTTAAATGTTATCATTAATGTAAATTAAATAGAGTAATGTCCTTTGATTCCTGTTAGTAAATGGCTATATCTTTAAAATTCTGTCATTTTGGATATTCTTCAATGTATTACTTAAGCGTTTTCATCCGTTCTATTCCAATAAAGTTGTCTTGAGATTGACTGCTTAAGATGCCCTGTATAAATTTATTTGGAAATCAATCCCCGATGGTTTTGATTTTCCAGATCATAACGCTCAATGTATTAAAGTGGACGTGGCACTCTAAATAATAGCCCTATTTATCAGACTCTAGGGATAGATGATGAAATCTTGACTTTAGAAAAAGTCCATTCAGCGAGATTGTTTTTTAATTTGAACAAGTTTGTATTGCACTGGGAATTTCTTGTCTAAATACAAGATATTTTAACCTAAATCTCGTTTTCTATCTCGAGTGGTTTTTTTTCTCAATAATTATAGCATTTCAGTTTGTTTGTTTAAATCTTCGCTTTAATCTACAGGGAATACGATTTATTGCCCCATGACTCTGAAATAAGAGATGTATTATTTTTTGTTTGCTTTATATATACATGTATAACGAAATATGGAAATCCAAATAGGAAGAGGTTATATTTACTCCCATTTAAGGATTTGTTACCTGCTTTGAAAAAAGCAAGTTATTTTTCAGAATAACAAAATCGCGTGTTATTAAAGCGTAGACTTTCATATAATAGCATATTTAAAAGATTATGTTCAAATGGATTTGGTCATTTGACATTTTCGTTAATGGACTGCAGATCAACACTTAATTAGAGATGTGTAGTATAATGAAGTCACCTTTTAAAGGTAGTTATTACGAAATAGGTGGGACCAGCATGGTATAATTTGCGTGTTAATTTGCCATGGACAAACTTGGATTACCATACAAGCGAAATTTATAATTCTTTTATATTACGGAAAAGTAAAAATTATGTAAAGAATTTCATTTGATTTGGACTAATTTTCTTTGAAATTATTCGTAAAGAATGAACCACTTAGACACATTAATAACCTAACACCTAATAAATGCAATATCAACATTTAAAGAAAATAATTTTCCCTTTAACTAAGCATTTACTTCCTCCTCATGTAGTTTGATTTATCTACTTAGGACTATATTTATGACTGCAAAATTGTGAACTTTTCCGATTGCTTATTAAAAAAAACTTTGCAAAAATCCATTAGCAAACGATTTTAGATTTTTTTTTCAAGTTAACTCAAAATTAAGGAGAGAATTTAAAATTTAATAAATCTCACCTCGGCTTCAAAAATGACAAAATTCAAAAAAATTCGATTTCAGGTTTCAGACGTACTGTATTAAATGAAGCGCAATTAGCTCTATATTCAATAAAACCAACATATCTGAGCTCGTAATAATTCGGGATAAATGACAGCATTGCCACTTTATTTTAGCATTCATTACAATGCATTACCAACCATTAAAATAATGCTTTCCGCAACATTAAAAATGCTAAGTTGTGTCACTTTAGAAATGCAAGTGTGAAATATTTGTTCAAGAGTTATAACAATGTTTCCCAATTATTTGGATAGCCGCTTCTTTCTAAGAGTAAAAATACAGTAGGCCTATGTCCCCGATATACTTTAACTGTCCTTTTTGTTTTCCAATGTCCCTTCGAGTTTCTCATTGCCCAATTTAGGCAACTCTGTACCATGCAAAGTACAATAAATCTTGAAATTCTATAATCTTTAAATAAAATGAAAATCCCTAAAATATTAACAATGCCTTTACAATATGTTTATCATTTCCATGCTTGAAGCACCCGAGTTTACTCATCAGTAATCCAGTCACTAAGCATTTTCTTTTTAGAGTGTATTATCGCCGGTCGTTGTGTTGTGTCGTTAATGTCGCACGTTGACCAGTCGACCACTAAGCCTTAATTGCGCTTACCTTAGCATCCATTCGCGGTCAGGCGTCGGTATGCCCACGGCCCTGCATTGAAGTTTCACGTCCTCTTTCTTGTTGATGGAAATGCGTTCAGGAAAGGAGGCGATGCGAGCTGGTACTGAAATACACCATATTATGGATTTCAAATAAAGACACGACCCGTGACGACCTAACCCACATTAAACGGATCTGCATAATAAAGCCAGGCTAATCAATGGCTAGCATTTCGGAAATTGCTGACCCAACCCACCAGAGTGGAAAACATTGACCGTAACGTGGACAGACTCTGGGAATGCCATGAGAAATGTGAGCAGATATGCCATATCGGGACATTAACATGCACGTTGTGCAAATGCATAATATGCTCCATAAATATCCAAAACAGTTTATTAACTCGCGAGATAAAATATGCGAGCGCGGGGCGTGTAGAAAACTGCAGTTAAAGTGACACAACTGCGGTTGACGTTTTGCCATGTATAGTGTATGTAACACAATAATAGTTTTAGTAAAGAGAAACTGCAGCAATACTGCGATACAACCGAAGTTTGAAACTTAAATAGGATATTAAGCCATATATGAAGTGGAAATAAGAACAACCTTGGATGTTCAGTACAACTGTATGTTAGAATACGCAAGTTTACTCAACACAAATACTCTATAATTGTTTATTGAACATCCAAAGTTGTCTTATTTCCAATTAATAGTGTATAATATTGTCCATTAAATGTTGATGTTGGGGATGCTCATGTCATATACCATATGTACAATGTATCACATGTACTGTGTAATATATACAGACCCACATTCTAAACAGTACATATTTTTTGAATATGTGACACTTCAATCCAGTACGGTCAATATATTCACACATATCTTTACACATATCTGCATATTTCAATTCACATGTATTGTAGGTGTATATTCCTTACTGTATACTGGTTTCAATCTAAATACTAACTGTATATTTCTATATTGCCAATGACACCACTTATTAAAGGTGCTCAGAAGCTTTAGGAATGATATTTTGGCAGTCGTGAAATCACGTGTGCAAATTCGGCGCGCTAATTGGTTAAAAAACGTCACTTAAGGTTTAATCATTGTTTTAAAAACTAATTAATGCACTCCTTTTGTACACGTGACTTTAGGACTGCCAAAAGTACCATTTGTAAAGCTTCTGTCCTCCTTAAAAATCATCGCCATATGCGACACTATATATCCAAGCAGATCAATATTATGTCGTATATTATCTTATACTCTCATACGCGCATGGTTACATATTTTCATCTGTCAATATTTTATGAAAATACCCAAGTCATATACAAGTACTGTATAAGGTTTAAACGAAAAGTCTGGTGAGTGTTTTTGCTGCTTTGACCTGGCCATATACTATATTTACAGTTACTTTATACTGTGTCAGGTTTCGTTCTAAGGCTTAAAACAGTGTGTGTAAATTTAGTTTTTTTTTCACGAGATTAAAAACTGAATTTTAACTCACCGATGGACGTGGGTGATTGAGAGACAATGTCTGTCTCTTTGCCTTCTCCAATCGTAGTTGAAGCCGTTGTCCAAAATTCGTAATGCACATCCTCAACTAGACCTCTGGCTTCGTAATACAGTTGCGTTGGTGGCACAGTGTGGCTCATTGGCTTCTGTGAAATCGAATTTTGAATTACTTGACATGGACTGCATTACTGACGACCTGTTTTACTCTATATAGAATATTATGTTCTCATTTGATATGGGTTTGAAGAAAAAAAAGTTATGCAATTTATGGTAATTAATTTTTTTATGCATGAAATACATACATATCAGTACTTCTAAACTGCACCGCAATGTATTACATGTGCACTAATTCGCTTATAATGCAATTTCACTGAATTGTATTCCGTAGTGAAGTGGTTTAAGGGTTTTTCCAAATAATCTGAAGAATTTAAACTATGGAAAATTCTACGCAACCTCTGAGGAAATATTATACATTATTAATAAATAATGCAAAAATTGAGAAATTTTAAGATATTTTGACAACTTATCAAGTTGTGATGTTTGGATGAAGTCGAGATAAAATATTTTTAATTAACTTATGTTAATTTAATCTTCATTCGCGTCCAGTGGCTACTAGAATTTCCCCTGCGGGGTTAATTTGTGGATTATTAATAATTTCGTTGTTTGAATAAAATATTCTTAGAAAATCCCTATAACTGTTAAAGTATTTTGACGTATCCGAGACTGCCTGCTGGTTTCTAGGAAATAATGCATCGTATATGTATCAGGCGTATAATTTGAACATTTGCTCGTATTCCGCATAAAACTTAACCTCGTTTAAAACTCGATGCTCGGGTGTTTAAATGCAAATGTTCAGCAACATTTAGTTGCACGGACGCAGCTTTTCTAATTAGTTTGGTTATTTCCTCTCTTAAGTCCTTAATTAAAAGTATCCCCGAGTGAACTAGAACCTACCATGTTAACGTGTCCATTGGCTCGCATGTACACAGTATATTTCGTGATAATTCCGTTGGGATTTGTGGGCTGTTTCCATGATAACAGCACAGCGTCAGACGACATCACCAGAGCTTTAATTTCTGAAGGAGGACCAGGAACTGCGAAACGATAGCAACACGCAAACATTTTGTTAAAAAAAACATGACGCTGTTCAACGAATTACTTAGGGTTTCTTAATATTTTCAATTTCGTAGACAGCAAAAAAGAAGTCTAGAAATTGTATGACAACAAAAAATCAAACGATCAATACTAACGGTATAACTTGCCAAATGCAATTATTGAGGATTTAGTTGTATGTAAACATATTATGAAAGCATAATTCGTTTTTTTTTAAGTCTTTCAACGTGAACTTGGCTCGTTATTGCGATACAAATGAGAATATGCGTGTAAATAAGTTTGAAAATACAGTCATCCTCGTTAAGACGAATCTCATAAAAACGTCAAAATGTGCTCTATTAAACTATAGTTCGTGTTATTATAAGTTAGAAAAAGCATGATGACTTCAACAATACGAACTAATGCGCCATCGAAGTTTGGATGAAATCTTATCCCACATTTATTTCGTATTTTCTAAAGTGAGTTTAAACGTATAGCATAGCGCGAATGCTCGGGAACTCGAAAATCCATTCGTTTTAGCCGAAAGTTTGTAATAACCGAAACCAGAGCTTGTCTTTTAACGATGTTGTTAACAATATTCATTCATATCCTAAGGCTTGCCAATGCATGCTTATTAGAAATTCTTATAAAGCGAGTTATTCTTAATTCTTGCTCTTAAATTTGAACATAAGTCTATATTGATCTACAATTGAAAAAGCCTGATGCTAGGATATTTCGGGAAATTTGAGAAATACTGAAAACTGCGAAAAACAATAAATATTGATGAAATTTTATTTGATACAAAGCAAATAATGAAATCATGCTATTATTTTGATATAAATTTCACAATTTTCATGTTTTCAACTTATTGTGGAATTTGTAAATGCTTACAATTTTAAATAGATTATTTGTCTGATCTTGACATCATCAAGTGGTCGGTAAATAAAAATTTAATAAACTACTTCAACGACAAAATTTGCTAATAAAACAACGACGTTTCGGCACCATGTGCCTTTATTCAAGCATCTACAAGAAACACAATAATACTTAATTAACAGCACATCATTAGCAAACCTATAACACACGACAATGATAGAAAATACGACACATCGTGCACACAATTGATACAGGAAAATGCGTAAAAATAATGTGACTAGCAGCTTGTTATTATTTTTACGAATTTTCCTGTATCAATTGTGTGCACGTTGTGTCGTATTTTCTATCATTGTCGTGTGTTATAGGTTTGCTAAAGATGTGCTGTTAATTAAGTATTATTGTGTTTCTTGTAGATGCTTGAATAAATGCACATGGTGCCGAAACTTCGCTGTTTTATTAGCAAATTTGGTCGTTGAATTAATTTATTCAAGATTGTCTGTTGTCATTTTCATTTTGGTGTGATCATTTTGGTTTATGATTATTTCTACCACTAGTACCACTTGTGTGAGTACATAGTAAAACGTTTACTAAGATCCTGTCAATAATTTGTCACCTTTATACAGGGTCTTTAACTCATTAAGAAAAATCATTAGATAAAAATGTTGAAGGTAAACTTATCAAGTTTCATCGCAATGTCAGTACGCTTCCATGTGGATACCACTTGTGGCCTGAAATTTATCTAATCGATATTCAATTCCATGCCATCTCTTATCCATCATCACAGGTCTCTTTAGGGATTGAGTCACAATAGCATCTGTTTTTCTTCTCTAGTGTCTCGATATCAGACCTTGAGCGGAACATACTGTACTTTATGCGATGGATGTTGTTTGGAAACCAACCAAAGTTTGGTCACAGAAAAATTTCTCGTTTTCCTGAACAGAGGCTATTTTTATTTTGGCCAATGCAGCGCGCTGCTGAATTCTTACGCAGTTTGCAGAACCTTACTCCATTAAGCTTTGGGTTGAACTGCAGTATGCTACAAAAACATACGTTTCTACCCAACATGATTTTAATATTTTTTTTCTAAATGTTAGCAAGGCAATGTGCACCTTGAATTATAAAATCTGAAGCCCCAAAATGGCGGCTTTTAATTACCGTCAAAAGTCTCAGAGTTTTTAAGGGGTAGTTCGTTTACGACCTTAAGTTTCATAAATCACATTTTACACTAAAAAAATGATCTGAAGCAGTAGTGAAACACTCTTTCACCCTAAATGGGCCAATGGCTGCACATGGGGCCATTTTAATTTGGGCGAATGTAGCGCCGCCTGGATTTTTATGCAGTTTGTACAACCTTAACGAATTAAATTTTGAGTTTAACTACAATCTGCAGCATGTTACGAAATCATACAGTACGTTTCTAACAAACATGGTCTTAATAGTTATTTTTTTCTAAATGATAGGAAGACAATGTTCACCTTTAAAAATCTGTAATTCCAAGCTGGTAGCTTTCAAACACCCTTAAGTCTATCCCAATTTATCCCGATTAAACTTTGGATTTATGTGCATCATGCTACGAAATCCTAACATGATTTTAATCTTTTTCTAAATGATGAGAAGGTGATGTGCACCCTGCATTTTAAAATATGAAACCCCAAGACGGCGGCTTTCAAACACCCTTAAAAGTCTCTCTCCAAGTTTTTAAACGGTCATTTCGTTTACGACCCATGCTATGAAGTTTCAAAAAACACATTTTCCAAAGAAAAAAAAATGATCCGAAGCAGTATTGAAACGCTCGTTTGCACAACTTTGGTCCTAATAGGGTCATGTGCAGTACGCGCGTCACTAAACGTCTTAAATTGTGAAGACTTTTTTTGAGGCAATAACGGGTCTTTTTCTACCGTCCTAAGCCCACTTTAACAAGAATATTTGACTGCGCAATCTACAATGCAAATAAAACGGGGTTTCGTCCTCTAGGATTTTTTTTCTCAAGCCGAATTTCATTTGTTTCAAGGCGTATTTCGGGTGGCACGTTGAGGTTTTAGTGCTCGTTACACTCGTTTCACGCTTTAGCAATGGCACTCGATGCCATTTCTTCACAGAAACCATTGCTTCGATGATAATTTCTGCAAGGTACGCCGATGGAATTTCAACGAGCTGGAATAATGGCCCAAAGACGTTGGCTTTTTTCGAGCCGCAATTTTTTGCCTACCTTGATTAGCATTTTTTTAGGTTGAAAAGTCGCCAGAAAACGTTTTCTACTTTCTATATAGCCCATTTTTTTGCGGGTTTCGTAAATCAATCCTAGATTGGTAACAAATAATTGCCTTTCTCTTGTTTGCCTTTCGCCATTTATCTTAGTAGTATTCAAAGAACAATTGCCTCTTAAGACAGCTAGGCGAAGTAAGAAAACGTTTTCATGCAAAAATAACGTACGGAAATTAAATCCAGCCAGAAGCACTTAATGAAAGATATGTACGCGCCAAATAGAGAAGCACTTTCAATTTCGGGCTGTTTTGTTGATGCTTTTTCGGAACTACTTTTTTTTTTATTTTGATAAAATTTTATCGTTTTTCTCCCCGCTAATGAAGCTTTTCACGTCGAGTCTTTATAATATGAGATTAATTGCTTCTTTTTTGGGAATGCACATGTAGATTCGTGATGTTAATTGGAAAAAATAAACTCGATAAATGGTCAAATGGCGTATTTCGCTAAACGTTGTATGATTAGATCGTCCTGTAGAAATAATAATCGAAATAATTCCTTCGAACAAATTAAATTAATTTTAATTAATGTCACATTTTCAGTCGATGCATTAAGGTTGAACCTTAAAGGTGTTGACACGCCGAAGCAAACAGCAAACCACAAACATACGGAGCCCCGTAGCGGAGGATTATATTCATTTTTGTTTTTTGTACTAATGACGCAAAACGCGTCATTTGATGAAGAGTGCCCGTATGTGGGTTGCTTCCTAAGGTTTTTTGTTTGGTTTTGGCTTCGGTGTGTCCCCGCCTTAATTTGTTATACATTTTATGATTCTAAACAAAAATTAATTCAGAATTAATTTAAATATTCAGCGTTCTATTTGAGTAAATTGTATAAATGCACGCGTAAATTACTAAAATATTTCATTCGGAATTTTCCTTTTTTCATAAAGTTTTCTTCAGTTCAATTCTTTACCTTGCAGTCAGTAATAGTACCATTTGGCATGGGGGGATCATTATACAAAGTAAGTCAGACTAAGCAGTCTGGTCAAGATGGACTCCAACATCACAATTTAGTTATATTTTCCGTATTTGGGATTTTAACGAGGATGGGATGGGATAGGAAGACGGTCATGGCCGATTTAATATAGGAACTATCTCAGCATTCGCCTGGAGGAATTGTGGGAAACCATGAAAAACCACAATCGAGGATAGCCGACCCGGGAATCGAACCTGGGTCTACCGAATTCAAGACGAGAATACATTATTTGAAATAATGAAATTAATTTTTTTATAAATGATATTTCTTAAATTGTTTCATTCAAAAGTGAATGCATTTTCAAAAATTTTCCAACTGTACTTTAGTAAAATAAAACTAATACGAATACTCAGACAGAATGTTTACGAATGGCACTTTTGGTAGTCGTGATGTCACATTTGCAAATGGAATGCATTCATTGGTTTAAAAACAGCGATGAATGAATTTTTTCATCCAATCTAGTATCAATTTTGCTCACGCGATTTCACAACTGCCAAAAGTGCCATTTGTAAAGCCTCTGCCCGAGTATCCCAATTACAGTACTCTACCTGAATTTCGGTAAATCGATATATTTTTCGCGCCAAAAGGTGTAGATTACGGAACATGATGCTTTTTGCCTACATTTTTTCTTATCTTCAACGGGTTTTATCGATCGGATAAATACAGCGCTCTTTCTGTTTCGCATCCAGATGAGGAACATAATTGCTGCGCGCATAATGTGATTTTTTTTTGTTTTTTTCGTTTGTATTTTCTTGAGGAATCCTTATTACATGAGATGAATTATTAGCTTACCATCTTCATCCGTCTGGCAATGTACCGGATCACTGGATCTGCCATCGCCGGCTCGATTGAATGCTAACACTTCAACGCTGTAATTTGTGAATTCTTTCAAGTTTTCCAATACTATGCTTTCTGATGTCGTTATTTGAGTGCCTTTTAGATCTGCAAGAATAATGGTAATGTTTTAATGCGATAGCATCCATAAAATAAGGAAATTGTACGTTAAGAAAATGCGCGTTGAAATGATTTCTTAAACTCTTTATTGGAATGAGAACTTGCAGAATTTTAATATTAATTTCAGTTTGATAAGCAATCGGTAAAACGCGCAATCCTTTAATTGACTTTTGCTTATTAATTTAGCGACAAGACATGTACCAGTTTCCATTGTTGAAACGGCGGATTTATATGAAAATGTCACGTGCAGGTGATGTTTTATGACAAATGATCATTAATCGCGCGATAGTAGTCCAAAAGACGGATTAATTCATGACCTAAAGTTTGGCAAATGTAATTCATCATATACGTGCATTTCTTCTGATATCAACATTACACGTGTCATGCTTATCATTTATAAAATTATATTCAGATTCAATAAAGTATTTAAAATTTGAAGAACAAACTAATTTATAATTTAAGAAAAATTAGTAAAAACGTTTACTGAAAATGTTTTCAATGATGATTAAAAAGATCATATTTATTACTAATTTCTTTCAGCAAAAAGCACTTTTTAAATTACCTCTTATAGAAAAATGCATTTTGTAAAGTATTTCTGTGAAAATATTCTGTAAGAAAAAGCATCCAAAAAACGCAACTTTTAAAGTAAAGTATTTGTTTTACAAAAAAAACGCATTTTTTTAAAGTATTGTTTTAGCAATAGCATGTTTTAAATGAATATATTTTAAAGAATTTTATAAAGTACGTTTTTTAAAAACAAAGACATATTTGAAAATACCTGGTTGCTGATGTGTCATATTTTAACAAATTTTCTGAAATAGTTTTACCAAAACATTCTTTAAAATGCATTTATCGAAATATAGAGACCCAAATCTGGCTTTTAATTTATTACTATTCACGCATAGTGTTTTAAGTAACATTGGTAGTTTTTATTTTTTTGAATGAACGTTAATTAAATCGATAGATTTACCTTTGGATTTATTCACAGTTTTGTAAGTAATCTTAAATCCTTGTAGAATTCCGTGCTGAGAATAGGCTGGAGGTGGTTGCCATTCAACTCTGATGGAATGGGATGATAAAGTTGTGCATTTTACGGAAATTGGAGGTTTGCTCGGCGCTTTAGTAGTTCAGTGAACGAAATAAATTAGAAAAAAATACGTTTCAGCAATAAATTACGTCCCTAACACATTTCATCGATAACAAAATTCCAATTTAAAACTTTTCCAAAAAGTGAGTTAATGCGATTTTCTGATGTTATAAGATACTCGTGTAACAAGAAAATAACAAATAACGCATATAGAAATAATAAACTGCGTGAAATTATTACGAAAGGAGCAGCTGCGGTAATAAATAACTAGCGTTTGTCTTGTCTTATATAAAAATTGCTTTATCGTTCGCAATCGTTTTTATTTCATTAAACTTTGGCTAAGTTTAAAGAGAATCCGATGTGAAATAATGTACGGTGCCAACGATATTATTACCAAAATCTTTGCTGGAATTTATTGATTTCAATCATATTTCTTCAACTTGATGAGTCCACATATTAACATTATGAAATGTTTAAAAATAATCTGGATAGACAGTATCAATTTAAAAATGTCGAAATGAATTTCCATATGAAAATATACCAAAATAAATGCAATATATGAAAACATTATCAAAATTTATAAAAATAAATAAACTTCAACATAAAAATTTATAGTTTTAATATCTATAATTAGTTTTATAAAATTAATTTAATTTATATACTTAAACATGAGCGTTTTATTATACCACATATGAATTACTGGATTGGAATACAGGGAATATAAAACATTAACCGTATAATTCACGCAACATGGTGTCTATAAATAATAAAACCATTATAATAAAAGTATTTTAAGACTGGTTAAGCTTCAAATACGGTATACTACATTTTGGGACTATATGTTAAATACATGTATAGCATTTGTAATTGGAAAATGTATTTCTGTTCTATACATGTATATTAAATAGGAAATTTTCCGAGCTGCTCACATCCTGCTTTAATTTTAATAAAATATCATTTCGTACATTAGACCGTTCTCATTTAAAAGCTGTTCCCTCAAACACAAAGGAAAACCGAAATCATAATAGAGTGGGAACAAATCCGATTTTGTTTAACTGATAAGCGCGAGGTTTGCATAGTTGCGTAACCTTTCAACCCCAACAATTTTTCTACTCTTTTATTTTTGAAACAATACAATATTTTTGTTTTCAAAAGCTTTTCAACTTACCATCCTCCAAGGTTGTCATGACAGTTTCCGGTGTTCTAGGTCCAGGCCCTAAGGCATTGTAAGCTTCAATAACAACCGCGTATTTGGTGAACTTTTTCAAGTCCAGTAACCTGTATTCGAGGATGTTCACGGCGACTTCCGTGGTCGTGCCAAAAGTTTTAAATTCGTACATGGAATTGGTTTCGTATTCCCTATATCCGATGTGATATCCCCGGATTTCTCCATTCCACAATTCCTCTTTGGGTGGCTAAATTAAGAAAAACAAATAGCTGAATGATAAACTATACTAACACTGTCCAAGTCCAATTTTTACTATTTCGGGATAATTGTGGTAAAGAATATACATGTACATGCACGTTATATAAGTCTCCCTACCAATTCGTTGTTTAGGAGGGGGGTGTCTGTGAAATCCAAGGGCAAACAAAATATTTCTATAATTCTCGGACGTAGACACTTTTAGTTTGCAATTCGTTGACAATGCTGTTGTTAGTTTAGCGGCCAGTATTATTAGTTTCGATACGTTGAGAGGGCATTTTTGTATCAAAAAATGTCAGTTTTTTATTTCAAATTAGTATCTCAATTATGCTAAATGCTGAATTGAGATAATGAAAATGAGAAAAATGAAATAATGAAAATGCTGAGTTTGTTTCAAAAAATTGAATTGCAAAAATAAAAAAATCCAGGATTAGTCTTGTAATTAATATCTATGATACGTTGACTTGACAATGCTGTTGTTTATTTTGTTGTATTATTGTTAGTTTACAATATTTTGATGAAATATATTTTAATCCGAATACAGTTGGTCATTTTGTATTTCAAACTCTTGAAGCCAAAATAAAAATATCTCAAGTCGGGTAAGCCACCAAAATAGCCACCAAATAGCCAACCAAATCAAAACTAAAAACTACAAACACCAAACTTTCAACGTGAACTAGTTTCTATAAAAAAATTATTACAAACTAGTTTTGCAAAACCTTAGCGTACACACTGCAAAAAACCATATTGACAAAACTCAGCAGACGACAGACGATATCACTAACTAATTTCATCGATATCGGGCAGACGAAGCGTTGATAGCAGCGCCACCGCCAAAAAGTTTGGTTCTTTCCCTTTCATCTCACCGACACTCGACGGGAAGGCCAAACTTAGTTTGCATACTCGATTTTCTAGTTTATAGTTTGGCAAAAACAGTTTGCTACGCCTTTTTTTCGTTGCCACAAACCAGAAAAGTTTCAAGTTTGGAGTTTTTCGTTTTAGTTTGGTGATACATGTAGTGTTTACCCGACTTTAGTTCAGCATTTAAGTTAATTTGTTTCAAAAACATTGAGTTGCAAAATAAAACCGAAAACAATAGGATTTGTTTTGTAGTTGCCTTAGTTTAAACTATATATTTTTTTGTAATTGAAAATTCTAAGTGCTACGCAGTTTTTTTTTTTTTTTCAGTTTTCCAACTATTGGAGTTTTAGGACTAGACAACGTTTAAGCAATCCAGCATTGAGTTTGTCATTAGTATATTAAAAGCAAAATATGATCCGCCCGATGTTTTATGTCGCTAATTAATTATGATGCGGGACATCCCCTTCTGGGGCTTGTCAGTCTACTGACGTGAATCTGAATTCCCGTTTTGTTGGCGCGACCATTTACGAGGCTGTAATAGAGGTTTTATGATATGTTACGCTACGCTTCGTAATTTCCCTAGACGCCACCAGATTTACGAGGGGAAGTTGTAATTATGTAAAATTCCGTATACGAGATCCTCGTGTAAATTAAACATTCAGCAATGCTTTTAGCTTTTATCTTTCCATTAATGGATGCCAGTGGTCATCGGACTAGATAAAAGTGATTTCGCCTTGGAAATTAGTCAGATTGATGCACTACTAGCATCATACTTGCCCCCCAGAGCACGCTCGTTTTCAAAATTCTCGGATGATGTCCATACTAAGCGCCTGAATTATGACTGGCGACAAAAGCGCCCCCCGCGGATTCGGGCGTTATCGTTGCACTTGTTTACAAAAGCTTTGCGCATGTTCATGTATATTAGTTGAAACTATTATAGTCCGTTAAGCTATCTCCACAAGTGGTCAGTGTTGCTATTTCGTGTTTTCAAATGATACAACTTTTCCCAAAGAAAAAAATTTTAAAAGTTGAATGTATAGAGATTGCTTAATTATATCTAACGAAACAGTCTTTTAAATATAAAATGATGCAGTTTGTTCTGAACGATAAAATGTTAAAAAAAATTGCTTTGCAAACGATACAACCATTTTTTACGTCAGTGTTGTCATTTCTTTTTTTCAAATAATACAACTTTACCCAAAGAAACCTACAACTTTTTTTTAGTTGAATCTATAAAATTGCTCAGATTATTTCAAAGGAAACAAATTTCTAAAATATAGAATGATAAATTAACAAATAACAGTGAACGATAAAATGTTAAAAAAATAGTTTTACAAACGATGCATTATTTCTAAATTAATCATTTTTTTTACGAAACAATACAATTTTTCCTCAAAGCAATCCAAAAACTATCCTCAGCAATTTATAAATCATTACTTTAAATGATCTATACATGTAAGTGTTAAAAACTAAATGTTAATACAACTTTTCACCGAATTATTAGTGTTAAATAAAAGTTTTTTTTTAAAAGAATGAGATTATTTTTTACAAAAACAATAACCTTTTCTTAAGAAAAGAGCGCAATTTTTCTAAAATTGGAGCTTAAGTAATAAACACAAAATGTTAATAAGTTTTCACCCAATAATTATTAGTGTTCAATTTAAATTTTAATGCAAGTTTTCAAAAACATCATTTTTTTCACAAAACAGCACAATTTTTCGAAAAAAAAAATTTACTTTTTAAATGTCTTTTTGAAAGCGCTCTCTATATTATTTTCCGATTATATTTAAGTTAATTTCGTGTTTTAAATGATGCATTTATTTCTGATCAACCGAAGTTTCGATTATCCGGGGAACGTGATTTCCCATATCACACTTTACGGTTAACACGTGGCAGCCTCTTCTATTGGAAATTATACGAAATATAACTGAAATGCAAAACAAATAGGTATAAACTGAAGTGGGGGACGATTTTCAGAACCTTCATCTCGAACCCCGGTTATTATAAAAAGTGGATCGAAGCTGCTGTATTTCTGCTAATAATAAAAAGATTTTCTGGCTTAGGTACGAAAGTAATTTCGGTTGACATTTTTTTTGCGGAAAGGGTAATTTCTCTCCGGTGGAAAATAAGCTTTGATACGTAGGAAGGAAAAAATATCATTTTTTTTTATCAAATATAAGCCATTATTATTTGTGCTGGAGTCTGCATTTTTCTTTCGGCACTTTGGTCTAGAAATTTATTAAATAAGGAAGGAGGGTCGATGCGCTTTTAAGTGCGAAGTTGAATTTTCTGCAGCGGCAAATACTATTTTCCCAACTTCAATAAGGGTATTAAGTAAGGACGAATAGCTTTTTCAGTGTCTCCGATAGATGCTATTTTTATGATTGATGTATCAAATGTGTCATCTCGCCCGTGCTTTTATGAACTTCAACTGCGCGGACTTTGCGCATATTACTCCTTAAAAAATGCTACTTTTTATTGCTCCATATATACAGTGATGCATTGGGAGGATTAGGAATTACCCTCAAAATCTATCGCAATCTTACTGGATGTGTTTATAGGAAACTTCTTTAAGAATGCCACTTTCTTCTCCGAAAAGTTAAATTCTACTTTATTTCAAAGTGGATTTCATTGAATGTGACAGCGCTGAAGCCTATCCTAAAATTCAACTTTTTCCCCCTTTTTTGCCGTTGTTTATTCAAGACATGAAAGGTCTTATACGCGTTTTCAAATAAGATGCCATCGTTATTAGACAGTTGTCGAGCGAAAGTACAATTCTTGGTGTTGGGCATTCAGCAAATCGATAAGCATTGCACGTTTTTGAGAGGTAGCATTGCTAGAATGCGAGGGGTCGTCCATAAACGTATCCTGGATACGGAGAATGTGACTTTAATTTAAAATTTAGGAAAAAAAACAACTCGAAACTTCATTGAAATTGATATACAATGAAAGCCGCTTAATTCGTTCACGTTGGATCTAGCGATTTTAACCGAAATAAGCGGCTGACCGAAATAGACGATGAACGTCAATAACACGCCAAAGACTGACTTATAACCAAAATAATTTGCTCTATGTTTTAGAAATACATACTGTATAATCGTACATATGCAATTATATATATTTTTTAAAATTAAATGTACGGTATAAAAAAATGTTATAAGTATAGTGTTTGATGTTGCCTATTTGCGGCAACGGCTGAAATGTAGCATACTGCATGCTGCATGATGCATGATGCATTTGTATGCTTAAAAACACGCATGCGCGTTGTCCAAACGTGTTCGTGCTTAAAGCTGCTCGAAAGTGTTTCGTTACGTATAGACATGTGCACGTGGCCAATATGATCGAATTATGCGATGAGGTGACCGGATTAAGTGACTTTTTCATACAGGACAGCATATAGGAAACAATCCGTTCTGAATGTTTTGATCGAATAAAATTGCTGACCGAATTAAGCGTGATCGAATTAACAGGTTTTCACTGAATAAAAAACTCAATTCGTCAACTCTCGATGAAAAGCGACCATCAATGGTATACTCCTGTAAATATGTTGATTGAAAAGTCAATTTTATGCGCGCGGAATAGACATGTAGTTACTGAGAGTAAATAGTGGTATGGAATTTTGAAAGTTGCAACGTGCCCAATCTTCGGAGTTGACTCTAATGGTAAATGAACTCATGAGCAATTTCCCGAGCCGCCCAGATAAAAGGGTTGTTAATTATTTAAATTTAGCTAAAGGAGAACCTAGCGCCTGTTTGTCAATTTATTTGATTTTAATTAAATCCCCGATGAACGTCATCCCGACGGAGTTTTGCTCATATTAAGCAACTAATGAAACTGAAGCAAATTACCGTCTGAATAATAAATGTTTAATGTTGCTTCGTATACGCGTCAGACCAGACCTTCCTCGGATGAATTTGCGTATTTTTGCGTTATTTCGCACTCGGAATAGATACGAGTTCAGGTAATTCAATTGTCATAATGCGTGTTTCAGGTGGGCTCCGATGTACTCGTTAAATAGTGAATTAGAAAAGCTACTTTAGAGCCATTTATGAAATTATACCTCAAATTCGTATGAAAGTTGTGCTAGACAGTGGAACTTCATTAAGAAGAACTCGCTTTATACGAATTTCTGATACAGTCGAACTCGAATAAGTGAAAATTCGTCCACACAAGGAAAACTGTTGCACTTATCCGTTTTTTCACGTATGCAGATTTTGCATAGAAGCGCTGGTTTTACCTCAGTTTAAGCTTAGAACAATGAATCACAAGGAAAGTATTTATGGTAATCAAACAGTGTTTATCACAAAACATCAATTTTTAAATCGTATTAATAATACAACGAGTTAAGATGTTTCTCAGCATCAGTATAGTACCAAAAAGTTACTACTATAGAATTTATTAGCTCAATTTATGCTCAAAACAGCGAGTTTCTTTTTGGTGCAGACATGAGTTCTTCCTCTCATTCATATGCATATGGTATACTGTATATATAAGAAACATGACTTAAGTTGTTGAAATTAAGAAAAGTAGGCCCACTGCTTGAATTTTTTAAAAAAAAATAATTCTTGGTTTGTTTATTTTTTATATTTTATAAAATTATATACAAAACATAGTTTAACAAATTATACTCGGATAAATATAATGTTAAAATTGATATATTTTTCTACATGATCATATTTCTTTTCATCAAGCATTCGATGCATTTCCAATGATTGGCTAAGACATATTTCTCGTCGTTTACAAGTTTTCTGAAATCTAATTATGTTCCGTAAAACTAAGTTACGAAGTACGAAGGGGAATCTTTCGGTCTAAAACCGAAGATTCTAGATCAAAATTTCTTTTTCCCTGGTCCTTATATACATTATTTTATGAAAAAAGAAAGGCCTAAGTGAGGTATTATCTTCGTAGGTTCTCTGAGTCGGAATCCTTTGAATCGGAATGAAACGCTTCATTTGACGAAAAGGGTCTAGACTGGGAGTAAGGTTAAAATCCACGTGTATATATTGATCGGAGTTGAGGATTTCGGTTGCCTATGGAAGTATATGCTAACAAGGTTTCGCACTTTATCTCTTTTCTCTTTTAGGGTACTTCTTGTACGAGCGAGAGAGGAATCCTGAAGGCTTATCGAGCTATTAGACAATGTTATTACTCTAAGCCACGACGTTTGAGACATTGAAAATGGGAACCAAATTTGGGAGAGCCACGCACTTACTTTCCAAGTTACTTTCAACGAACGAGAGTCCGTAGCTGTTACTTGAATATCGAGTGGTGGACCTTCGGGGGCTTTCGTGACGTACATGAAAAATAGAAATATTAAAAGCAAAACATGGTTAGTCCCACTCCACAACAATCACTTCCGGTTTATGGAGTTTGGACGTACAACTACGTCGTTGCCCGACTTAAAGGGGTAGCTTTGGAATTACGAATGTCCGAAAAATGGGACGTTTTTATATAACGACATCATTCGTTAATATTCGGATGATGACGTCTTTCAGTAAAAATTCGGATAATGACGTTATTCGTTAAATTCTCACGTTGACGGCATTCCTTAAATTCTGTTGATATGATGGCGTTATTCATTAAAATTCTGATATTGCTAGTTAATCATGAAACTTCCATTTTTAAAACTTTAACATTTAAATAAAACTTCTTAATTATAGGAATCATCGAATTATAAGCAATTATATTGCTTATGAAACGCTAAATATTAACTTCAGATATTTGCTCATATTTAAAATCTTTTTAAGCAATTATTAATTAATAGTTGTTTTGCATTTATATATTAATAATCTATTATGAACTTCAGTGAAGTAACATCGAAACATTTCCCGTGCTGAAATACTTCATTGCAACTCTAAACCACTTTCTTTTTAAGTCAACATGAGTTCAATAATCAATAAAATCTCTATGAAAATATGAGCATAGCTTGACTTACCATCTTCATCAGTTGTTATGGTAATAACACCGCTAGGAGATCCTATTCCAATATCATTTTCAGCAAATATTCTGATAGGGTATCTCGTTGCAGGCCTAAGTCCTTTTAACAAAGATATTGGATCCGTTCCTGATACTGTTACGTTTCTTGCTTTATCCCAGTTGTCTAGAAATCATTTTAAGCGGTTTTATTAATTTCATTTCGCAAATCTATGGCTTTAAAAAATGTTATCGGTTGTAATACATTACTGACTAATGACTACAAAAGGTCATTACTTTTTTAGTTTTAGTCAATGTGCGTATATAAAATAATCATAAGCATTATGTTCATAAGATATACTGTATCTTTCAAATTAGAGCAAATACTTTTTTAAAAAAATAATATAAAATTATTCTAAATGTCATCGTCTTAAAATCATATTAACAAATTGGCACATTGAAAATATAATAAACAAAAGGTTTGAAATTCATGCGAATTGCACTTTAAAATACAAAATTTGTTTCATTTTTATATGGAAAATAAGTTATCCACATAAATTGTAAATACATGCATCTTTTTTAATTACGAGTATATGAATTTAATAACATTTTAAATGCAAGTATTTTAACATATGCGAGATTTAACATTTAATTATTCATTTAAATTTTTTTTATTAACTTTATTTACATTTTACGTTTTGTTTTTTTACATTTTTTTTATTTATTTACTTTTTAAATTAGTTTACTTTTTGGATAAAAATGAACTTCTTTGACAAAAAATTGCATATTGCAATTAAACACTTACGAAAAAGTTCAATAAAACTTGAGTATTAAATCTAGTTTAACATGTTTAAAACATCAAATAAGTGCGCGACTTCGTGTATCCACTACCATATATTAGTATGGACCGTATGCAGATTTCGTCAGCTTGCATATATCACGTAAATTATTTTCATTCTTTTGGCGAAAAATTACCAGGAGGCAGGTTATTTAGTTGTTGATTCGATGAAAACATATCACGTGATGAAGCCCCATACGTAACTCTGCATTAGGTCCATTTTTAATTGTTATGATTAACAATAAGCATGCATGCATCACGTGATTATAAACGTGACATTTGTTACGTAATCAGCGACTATCGAAATGATATTAATGTCATAATTTAAAGGCGAACTGACAACAATATTTGGATAAAAGATGTCCTATAATAAACTGCGCTGTTTTTCACACAACTAACCCGTACGAGCCAAAATAGACTCGCTACGTAATTTTGGCAAAGTATATACACGTATAAGTGAAAACAAAATGTTTCTGTCGACGTATGCATTATCGCCTTTGGAGGGTTTTATAGTCGCTTCCTGTACATCGAAATCTAAAGTACTAAATTGGCACTTTATGAAAATGCTCGAAATTTTCTTCACTTCCGTTTGTCAAATCCGTGAATTTTTTTTCATTGTTTTATTTCGAGGTTGCATTTTCGTACAATTGATTTTTCACGCAGTTGAGATTTTTTTAAACTTCACATTTCTCCAAACCTCCGCGAGTACAATAAAGAAGTCTAACGCTTTATAAATTTCCATGTCACCACTTAAGAAAATGCAAGAAGCATTTCTGAGCATTATAAGTCGTTGGCTGGCAATTTGTTCTTTTACCACATTTTTTTTCTTCATATTTTTTTTTGCATTGTTTATGCATTCAGTTCCTCGCTTGTTTTTTTTAAATGTCTTTCGGGTACAGAAACACGCGTATATATTTAAGTATTTTTATGCATGAAACACATAAACGATGACCGCAAATTTAATGTCCCCGAGCGCATTTGCAATTTTAAACAAAATTCCGACATTTCTCAGATTTGCTTTGTGGAAAAATGTTTCCCAGCCAAAACCAACAATAAATGTCTAGTCTTTGTACCGTGCTACATGTGTATCACTGTCATAGAAATGCTGCAACAATGTGGGGGGAAGGGAAATGTTTATTTCTCTGCGGAGTAATATAAAATTTTAGGGTATTTTTTTTTAGGTCATTGTACGTGGGATGGCAGACATTTTATTAAAGCAAAATATTTGGCAAATGTTGCGATGATCAATATATAGGGGATGCAAACCTGGCCAATAAATCAATGAACGATATAAATCAATAATGCTCGACTGTACTTTTGATATGACCATGAATCAAACCGAGCCTTAGTGTTTTCGTACATAAAATCATGCGCTGATGTATTTGGTCACCATTGGGGAAATAAATGAAAAGTCGTGTAGCCAATTTCAATTTATTGCTGAAAACATCTGGTGAAGGTTGAGTAATACCATTAGTTGAGGTCATTGGTCGAGCCAGATGGGCAACTGGATGCAAATTTACAAATTGAGTACTGTACAGGGAATCCGATAATTATTGGACATTACTCGGACCATGAACATTCCACACATTTCTGCTCCTGAAATGCGTTAAAAAGTAAACAAAACGCTGCTGAGCCACTATCACAGTATACGTAATGCCATGTTCCCATGTCCAGAAATACGACTGCAGCGCGTGACTTGATACGGTGGTTGGACCCGATACGATCGGACGGGATGTGATCGTATCGTAGGTGACGTGTCACTCGCTCGACATCGGGTAACAGATAGCCAAGGGTTGCACAATACCTCCCAATTGGCTAAGTATATATCAATCAGTTTGAAAGGAGTGATAGCGTTAAATGCATTTTGATAAAGCAGACGCTGCCTACTTTTTGTCGTCTGCTGCACATTATTTCTCACAGGAAGTTTTGGGTCCAGTCGCTAGTCGGAAAGTTGGCGCTGCGAAGATGGTCATGAAGAATGCGCGAAGTGATCGTACTGGTGTATCTGATCGTATCTTTGCGTTCCAATTTTAAGTAAAGTACATGTACGTGTAATTTTTGAAACATATCTTTTAATGATGATTTATGTTCAGGAATGATGCAATAATTTTTCTAACACATTTCATTAAAATCCACGCAGTTTTTTTTTATGAATGTGTAAAACTTAACTAGCTATCGTAGGAGCCATTGCGCCACATTATACTGTTGTGCAGAATGCCCCATAGATGGCTCTGATTTTTTTCAAAAGCTTCTATTCAACCAAATAACGTAATTTGTCGTTTTCTCCACCCAGACTGACCCATGTACCGAAATGCCCTCAGTGAGACTGGTTAATAAATTTCTGTCCTGGTCTGTACTGTCACGCCAGCGACACTTCCTCGCTCATTACTGAAGATCTGAGTGATCTTAACGTGTATGCACTTCGTCTTATACTTATTGGCTTTTTGTCTTACAGAGAAATGTGTGGTTGCTTAAAGATAATTATCGCCTCATTATTGCGCATTAATCAATGCCAGCAATGGCTCCTCTCGCAGTTCCTCTCTTCGAGTTTTGGACGCGCAACAGACAGGAAGTTGCCAAGGCATACCCTCGTTAACACGAACATGACAAAGACGGGGGCTAGTTGTGGTGACGTGGATCCACCGAAAAGCCCATTATAAATATTACTGCAAATTGCACGCTTTAGGAGATGCGCGAAACTGCCGTGGAAATAAAACAGTGACATGCAAATGGCAACACACAAAAAAAACAGAAAATCTAGCCCAAGAATGGGGGAAACATTCGAAAAACATGAAATATGTAAAAGCGTGTTTGTTATGGTCTTGTGGTTTTCTCGGGATATTTATAGTCGGGGATGCTCCCGGCAAGGATTTATGGCATCATCACGTTGCGTCGAGTCAAAACTCGTTTGCAGAAGAGAGGATGCCACGAAGCTGTAATGCCATGAATTCAAAATGTGGAGCTGAATTAAATAAATATAACGGCCATCATTAGCGTTAATGAAGTCGATAATTTAGCTTATTTAATGGCCGTATTTTCGCTCCTAATTGCGGCGAATTTATACCATGTGTGAACTTGGCGTTAAACAACATGTAATATATGTACACGAACTTGAGTATGTCGAGTAATTGTAATGCTGGCCACTACTTTTGTCTATTTGATAGAAACACTAATGGCGTTTGCCTCGTGGTTATTGTTGACATTTCTGGCCATGGAGCATTCAATTCTCAACTAGATTTATGGAATATGGGGCGTGTTATTTAATTATGGATACACTTGTGTTTGCAAGACAAAGTTTTGTTTAAAATATTGTATTGCGACTAGACTATTAATTTAGAAAAATGCGTTTTAATACACTTTTAATTCAGTAAAATGCGTTTTAAAGCAGTTTTAATTCAGACACGTGCGTTTAAATACACGTTTCATTAAGAAATATGCAGTTCAAAACACGTTTCATTCAGAAAAATGCATTTCAAAAGTTTCAATAGTGTTAGAATGCAGTGAAACAGCGAAAGGAGAATACTACTTGCATCACAATCGTTAACAAACTTGCACATTGCAACACGTTCTTCATAATTTCAACTAAGATTATAAGACACCCATGTATACATAACTTGTAACATACAGTAATCAGACATGAAAAATGGGTTTAATTAGTGAAAATTATACGCAGTTGGAGATGTACTTTCATGAGGAAATACATGTATGTCCCCTCTAGCGTGCTTCGGTATAAAACAGCGTGAAATTTGCAGAAAGTATCATCGGGGGACTCTATTGTAAAATCCAGTAATAAAAAAGGCAATTTCATAATGTGTTTTTGTCACAATGCAGAATCCTTAGCGAGGGATTTATTGGATCATTACTTTAAATGTTGTAAGTGTTAATTGGTAGTATAACATGGCAGTAATAACACCGCCCGACCAGCCATAAATCTTATTTTTATAGCAAATTATATTTAATTGCGTGTAATACGTGCTTTTGTAAAAAAATAATTATATAGCTGTACCTGAATCGGGACGATATTGCACAATATATTTGGTGATGGGACTATAACCGTTGAATGGTTGCTGCCAAGAGAGATGAACGTTTCTACTGCCTTTAGAAATGATTGTCAGACTTTTAGGGGCTTCTGGTGGCTCTGAAAATAAAAAAGAAATTTATCTTAATTGATGCTTAATTAAATTTCTAATACACAGATGCTTGAATTACATGTAAATATGAGCAAAATGATTTCAGAAACTTTACGATCTTTTAAAGTTTGGAAAAGGTTTGACATTTTTGGCTAAATAAGTTTACAAAGTTGAAAAATAGGACAAAATTATTTTACAAAGCAGAAAATGTAAAAAAAAAATACGAAGTTGAAAATTTGAAAAATTTATTTTTGCAAAATTGAAAATTCGGAATAAATTAATTTACAAACTTTAAAATTCGGAAAAAGTTATTTTACAAAGTTGAAAATTCGGAAAAAAATTAATCGTACAAATTGGAAAATTCTGAATAAATTAAATTACAAATTTGAAAATTCTGAATCAATTAATTTACAAATTTTTAAATTCTAAATAAATTAATTTACAAATTTGAAAATTGCGAATAAATTAATTTGAAAAGTTGAAAATTCGGAAAATATCATTTAGCTCAGTTGAAAATTCGAAAAATATCATTATATACATGTAATTTTAAAATACTGTATTTGGGTTAAATAAAATAATAAATCGTTAAGTTACCTTTCACCAGGAGATATATTTTCATTATATCTAATCCAAACGCATTTGAAGCTTCGCAGTGGTACTCGTTTGAATCTCTTCTTTCTATTCTGGCAATTATTAATTCTGAAGTTAATCCATTCAAGCCAGGTCTTTCCTTTATTGAAAACCTGTGATGGGGAAGAACAATGAGAGAACATTGATTTAAACTTTTGTTTGCTCTTGTCATGTTTTGCTTTAGTCACGTATTGTTTAGACATTCAATCACTACATTTTTAATGTGCATATTGTTTATTGCAGAATAGTTAATCATTTTAAGCGTGCATGTTTTCTATTGTCAGCAATCAAATACATCTGTTAATATTATTGATTTTGTTCAAGTTTCTTTTATTAAACACTCTGATCAGATTTTTTTGTCTTTAACAGTTGACTCAGTCAAAATATAATTTAATATTTATTGCATTTGACGAAATCTTAATGAAAACTGTTGGCATTTTTTATAATCTTCATACATGTAGATCAACATTTGTCTACCAAGTCGCTGAAGAATATTTACAATATTTGGTCTAGATATTTTATATTAAATTCCGTAAAATTACATTTCGCCCACCTCAGACACATGATGTAAAGACTACATGTAATTTGAAGAAATTGAGAATTTGCATATTGTCAACATGTCAACAAAGAAAAACGAATTAGAAATGTGGGAATTTAAATAAATGTAATATAGGAGTCAAAGTAGGTCGAGTTTAAAATTGTGAATGTAAAGTTGCATCAAAAGTACCAAATTGGAATTGTACAATTATTAAACAACATATAATTTCCACATAACGTCGCTCGACGCAATTCATGTTGTAGAATTTGGAATTACATTAAATTAGATATTTTTCACGACACCGCACAATGTTATACAGTTTTATGGTTACATGTATCTCTACTTGATTTGACGAGACGTCATTGTTCCTCAACCATCGTCCTTTTAAAAGGTCGACTTCGAAAAAAAATCTTTAGAAATATATTTTAAGAAATGCATTTTTTGTAATAAAATCTTTTTGAAATATATTTTTAAAATATTCATGAATTTAAAAGTCATTAAAAATATGCATGCCGAGTTATTTCCGAGTTATCTAGCAAATGTATTTTAAAATTTATTGAAAAATATCCAAACAATTCATTCTTGAGTTGGTATTGCATAAGATATTTTACAATAAAGTTTAAAATACATTCCCATCGTACTATACAAATTCAGCTACGAATTTTATATATTCAGCAAAATATTTAATTGTGAAACTGTTTTATAAATGTATTAGAATCATGACTAATCAAAACCTATTTGTAAATACATATATTTTATAATCTTTTAAAATATTCGTGTTTTTTTCAAATTGCATTGTTGAATAAAGTTTTTTTAATGGATTTCTTGAATACATTTAACTAAATGGATTTGTAGTATATTTCAATAAGTTACTTTATCAAATATATTTTCATTTAAATATATTTTACGAAACATATAAGAAACTTACATTTAATATATTAAAAAATATAGTATAGTAAATGACCTCGTAAATATGTCGCATGTCAAAAATGTATTTTAAATGTATCACGAGGTATTTTTATTTTGATGTGGATCGTCAAATAATTTTCCATAAAATCCAACCACTCGAAGATGCAGAATATCGAGTTATTCATTGTAAAAACGTCAATTTTATGGGACAAAATAAACATAAATGTGTTGAAAACGTGGTTTTTGTATGTTAATCGCACGTTACCTTATCGTTCATTTATGTAAAAAAATTGTTTTCAAGCACCTCATTTCCTCTTAAAATCATATCCTGTCTTAGAACTTAACCAAACTGAGTTTTCGTTTTGGTGAAAGTTATCGCAGGAGGCATTAACAGGCTAATGCTTCATTGAGGCTAATGCATTACTGGCTTATTCCGCATATTAAATCTTCGAAGCATGCATAATGAAAAATGTTGTTTTATGCCAAGGAACGTAAATTGCATAGGCATAAAAATCCTTAAAATGCACACGGTTGGCTGGCGCTGCTTTTCATACAAACAAAAGTACGCTCGAGTTTACTTTCTTAATCGATAGATAGCGAGCCATGGCGATGGCATTCACCTTTGTCCATTATTAGACGATATTGTTTTGCCCATTGTTTTCCACTTGATTGCCATTGGATCATCCCCTTTAGCGGTGCAGGACAAAACTGCGTCTTTACCCTTAACAACCGACTGATTCCTGTGTTTCTCATCGAAATATGCGGCAACTAATCGTACAAAAACAAAGGGTTTTATGCTTTGAATATTTTATGACGAATTCATTAACAAGAATCAGAAACAATGCATCTACTCCAGGAGATGTTTTCCTACTGTTTAACTTCATATTATATCCTACTATTAGTTGGTTAATGCTACATGGTGATGATATACTTAACGTTTTAACGAGTAACACATTTTAAAAATTCCTTTTCCTAAAATGATGTTAATCTGTTATTCTTTCTATTGTTATTTAAAATCATTCGTATTAAAGTGAAGTAAATGAACGTAGCAACAAAACTAAAAAACGTATGAATTGTAAACGGTGTGTTTTATATTTTATTAATTATCTCGTTGCATTTGTAAAGTATTTTTTCTAAATGATAATTATCAAGCTACGTGGATTTTTAAAATACACCTACAGGTAGGTTAATTTTTTTAAAAAAAAAAATATTTTAATCGCAAAATGATGCTGAAAAAAAATTTTGAAAATATAATTCGAAACAGTGTTTTGAAATTATGCTTTGAAAGTGTTTTGGACAGTTATTAAACAGTATTTTGAAAGTGTTTTGGACAGTTATTAAACAGTATTTTGAAATGGTATGTTGGACAGTTATTTTGAAACATTCTTTTGAAAATTTAATCAAACAGTTCTTTGAAAATATACTTTCAAACAGTATTTTGAAAATATACTTCGAAACAGATTTTGAAAATATGTTTAAATAATATTTTGAAAATATATTTAAACAATATTTTGAAATTATACTTTAAAACTGTATTTTGGCAATATATTTTAATATCTTCCCCTTGCAGGTGGCGCTGCATGGCCTGCTCCATCACTCAGCCTGCATCGTACGTACGTTACATTGCCATATGTTTATAAGTTCATTGCGGCTTATAAACGAGGCACTTTGATTTGTTGCCTCAGCATTTGTCTAGCTCTACATAAAGCGCCTAGGATATGAACACAAAAATAGCTTTTTGAAATATATATGCTCGTTGTATACTCTTAAAGATGCACCGGTTATAAATTTAAAACAATAGCGAGCCTGTTGGAAAAATGACACCCGAGGCAATAAATTAAACGAAAGCCCTAAGCCTTCGTTTATTTCCCTAGGATCTGCGTTACATTTTACGTGAAATTAATTGTCACTGGACGTAATATAAATACGTTACCTTGCACGTCTAAATACACAACTTTGCTGAGTTCTGCTCCTACGTCATTGCTCACTTGGCAAAGGTAATATCCCTCGTTGGATTCTTGAACTTCTTTGAAAATTAAGGAGCCATTTCTGGATTCTTGAACGTTGGAGAGGATTTGACTGACCAACTTGTAATCTCTAGGAGTTCTTCCTAGTGAAACAAGAAACTTATAAAATTTTCATTATTTTATCTAGCGGAGGAGGGATTATACTTGAAAAATTAATTAGGTATTCACTACGTTCGAGTAAACCGAAACCCGGGAAAGTTGCCGTAATCCCTCCAAGTACTAATGTCATTTTCATGAAATATTTAATCATTATAAAATGCTTTTTAAAGATTATCTAGCTCGTCGAGTTCTGGAGACATTTTCCATTAATCATAAGCCCAGCAAATCGTTCGTTAAATACGTGCATTTTAATCGTCTATAGATTTTTAAGAGGTAGGATTATGTTTTGCCAGCTGAAATTGACATTCTGAACCCGATACGGGTCAGATGTAAAATAACGTTTGATGGAAATAGTAAAAATTTAAAATATCAGAGAGTGTCATTCACTTGAATTTTAAATCTGTACATTTAGGAAATTATTCTTCATATTATTTTGAAAATTTTACTGTACACGTTCATTAATACTGTCATGACCTTCAGAGAGTGACATTAAGAGTGACCGTTTAAGGTGAAGAAATGTAGAGTGATGGCCGGTAATGATGAAAATCCGGATTTTAGCATCATTACTGGGGCGTGGTCATGTAGACTTCTTCCTCATTTGATTAATGGCCATTTAGGTATTGACCATGTTGGTTTCCACCCATGGACATCATTCTTATTTAAATTTCGCGCGTTCCTGACTCCTATTTCCAACGTGCACGCGCACGTGCAGAATGATTGCGAAATGTCGTCATTACTGTTTGGGGTTAATACTGTTGTTGGAGGTAATGTCATTAGTAATGAACGTGTACAGTTCCCTTTAGGTTGTCCGAAATTGAAAAATACTACAGACTCTTAGTAGTATAAGTAGCCTATAATTAATATTACTATCCCCCGAAAGCGGGTGTTGACTTCCGGTGACTTCATCACCCGCTTCCGCTTGTCTAAAGCTAGCATACTACGGTCTTAATGGCGTTTCTGGTTCAAACTAATATCATGGATATAAACATGGTAGTAAAACAAATAACATAAAGGGACAACAACTCAAAATATACCCTTGTTTAACCAAGGTTTGTATTTACGAAAATTCCAAACTCCAAAAGCGTTATTCAAAATACTAAAATCGAATAACCGAAAACACTGTTTTTGTGTGTTAAGGAGACATTTGCCAACACATGTTCTTTGGGCATTTAAACTCCATATACCACAGTCTACAAACCCTGTCAATTTGGCAGCTGAATTTCGGTACACCCTGTATATGTACAGCCATTTGTATTATAGCGACTGTTGCGACATCTACATTGTAGATGATATGGGTACGTTCACAAAGAGCTTTAAAGTCAATCATTTAAGGCTTTTTTTTCGAAGTGTCGCTTAGTGGTAAGCGTCTGCAATACCACTAAGCGACACTCTTTTAAAGCCACCTTAAAAAGCTGGCTTTAAAGCTCGTTGTGTTTCTACCCTAACGCAGTTTGTGCAATCTATACGGTTACCTGCAATGCCTGGAATAGTACGATTGGACCTAACTTAGTGTTCATCAAGTAATTATTCGAAATGAACGAGACGCAATATGCTATATCATGATATTCCATGATATACAGTATATCATGGAAATACGCTCGTATATCGTATTATTTGATATATAAAGTGTATTTTTTTTTAAATTGGTAATATAGCATTTCTTATACAATGGGACACCTGTTAAAAACTTTGAACGAGGGGCGTTCATTAAGTTTCTTTCCTCAATCATTAAAAAAACAAAGCTATATGGAATTTTTTTGTAATTTGGCAGAGAAATACATGGAAACGTAATCTACTACTGTATTTTTAAAAAAATCCCATTTGTGAGATCCATTTTTGGCATCGTTCTGGCAGCGAGTGTATGCCTTGCTCAAAAAAACGTTTAATCCAAAGCATTTGTGACAGACATTGGCCGTCTACTTCTCTCACCATTTTTCACACTTGTCTGTCCATTTCTCAACTGACATGCAATCCTCTCTTATACCGAACATTTGGACATAAATCGGACCTTAAACTCGAAATATTATCAACTCGATAATTGATTCATGTCTTATAATGTTGAAATATGGTCAGTAATGATGGAAGAATTTTTTCAACACATTTCATTAAAATCCATACAGAGGCTTTAAAAAAATGATTGCGTAAACTTAATGAACACCCCTTGTATAAAGTGTAATTTTCTTTTCAAAATTGGTAACATGGCATTTATTAAACAATGGAACACCTGTTTGAAACTTTGTATACATGTACTGCCATTTTGTTAAATATTCGCGAAGATAAAGCACGGGAACGATGGCAAACGTTTGGGCAAGTCTGCATTAGGACTATCACAATAAAAATGTACAATGAAAAATGGTAAAAAAACGGGATCTCATAAGTTTAGTCGAAACACTTCATCATTTTGAACCTTTTTTTTTATTTCGTGACGTCCTTTTTATCTTTTCTGGATTGTTGTAAATATGACACATGTTTACTGTTATCGCTTCTGCTCCCAAGAAAATCCCTTTTATGCCTAGGGAAGCTTCTGGTACAATGGCTCGCCATTTCCATTGGTCTGCACCGTTGCAAAATGTGGCTGCTATCCTGATGGTCTATATTGCCTTAATAATGGTTGAATATTAATTTGTGCAATTCATCATCAATATTGCGCGCATCCTACGCTACAATGGAGCTGAAGCTCCGTCATGTCAAGACAAATGATTACATCCATTCAAAAACTCATTTTTTTGCTCCGTCTTTCTATTATTCATGTTTTATCAAAGCCAGTATTGCTCCAATGCTAGAGAATCGATAATTCATTGCCAAAATTTCACGTTTCAATTCGACTTTCGGCGAAGGTTTCCATTAATTTTTGAGGTTTGGATACGCTCGAAATGAAGTGTGGACTTCAAACAGACAGACATTAATAACCTGGCTCTGTTCACGAGCCTGTTAGTTTGACAACAAGTTCGTGGGCAAAGTTTGCGATGAAATGGAGCATTTGGACAGTTTGATAAAATGCTCATTTCAAAAGGTTTCCAATCGAAATACAAACAAACGTTTCATCTAATTTTGAAGTTTAATTTATAGGGAATAGTTTGGAAGCATCATGCAAATATCTGCCTTGTGCTGCTAATGGTCCCCACATCTTGGTCTCCAGCCGCCACTATGCTGCCCCACATTTGGTGCCTCTCTTCCTTTTCTTCTAACCTCTCACCCTCTCAACCCTCCATGATCCTGCCTCCATGTTGGTTCTCTAAAAGGCCCCTTATGTCCTTGTGCTCTTAACAATAACTTGCAACCAACCATTACATATTAAAGTAGAAATTACTTTATGAAACATTTGTTTGTGATTCTGAACATCGATATTATACATTTTATTTCTCTGAATAAAATCGTTTAGAAACACTGATATCTGAAGGTAGACCAATGAAACTTTGCTGTGAAACAGTGTTCTAGCAACAGTTTCTTCAAATGGCATATTTCTGAGACGTCGGTTTAGCTCAAAGGAACAAGTTTCTGGAACATTATGGTAGCGGCGCTTCTACCGAGAGATCAACATGGATGCTGTCTGCCGTTTTCGACTTGTCTGCCTATTAATCTCCATTTTGTTTGAGGTCAAAATGTTTTGTTGGTGTCGACACAATATTTTCATATGTTTTAACAGCAGATGGGCAAAAGAAATAAGCTTTGTCAACATTTTTAAGGAACCAAACACAAATAAATATTTGTTTCGAAACTTTTGTTCGTTGGTGTTAACAAAGCATTATATGAATATTTGGGGGTAAACTCATAGATTTATAGATTGAAAAGTTGCACAAACTGCGTAACAATCTACAATAAGTGGCGCTGCAATCACAGTAAGCAAAATGGCGTCTAAGCCTAGGGAAATTCTATACAACTTCAGTGACAGATAATGAGATACTAAAGATACTAATAATTAAGTGGTTTTTTATAAAATTTAAATTTATATGGAAATAAATCAAAAGATCACACCTGAAGAGTTTCGCTTCATGAAAAATTATAATAAATCAATTACATTTATTTATTTAAAAAAAACAAAGGAAAAGCCTAGCATCATTTTCAATATTAGAAGAAATGCAAATGGGTCATTGGAGGATAAAAATCGTTTACGAGTAAGCATTATTTTATTCAGGTGTTTCTTTTCGGAAATTATAGGGTTTAACTGCAACTTCTTATAGTACTAGAAAATTTAGCATATAGAAATGTTTTGCATGGCTTCAGGATAGCCAAGAAGTAATTGAGTTTGAATTCTTCGTATACTTCCCAACGTATTTGGGGAATTTCTGTCCATTTTGGAGAATGCTGACTGTAGGAAAGCCAGCTTCTGGCTCATTAGACGTGATTTTTTTTATCAGGTTGCCCTTTCCCCGAGGGCTTTTTTTGGGGCTTAAAACCCCCGTGGCTTCTGCTCTATTTGACTCGAGTTTTCCTTACCGATAGCTTTTTTCCAAGTGATGCTAGGTTCGGGTGAGCCCTCAGCTTGACAGTCCAAATGGTGAGCTCGATGCAGAATGACTGATGAGTTTCTCGGTTCCACCAGCCACCGTGGAGGCACTCAGATCAAACAAAGAAAATAGGATTTTTTGCTTAGATTGGCAAAGTTCTCGCTTACACGCATTGTTTTTTTCATCCTCTCTCATTTTACAACGATTGCATTTAGAAAAACCCGATGTTGGACTAACCTCGTTGTCTAGATATCGAGAAAATTGTCTATGTTTCGGGTGTTTTTAAATGTTTTACTATCGATTTGAAATGTTTTTTAGATTGTTATATAGATTGTGTATTTATTCAGCGAATTTTAAGAAATCCGTAGAAATAAGTAATAAACCTGTATGGAAAAGATATTTGAATTTGTGTGCTATAGTCAGAAGCTAAAGATTTTTTTCTGTTTAAATTTTTACGTAGGTTTGTTTAGAGGTTTCAATTTTTCATATTGGTTCGTATTGGGCTATAAAAATGCCCATACAATGTACATGTTTGCATAGGGGTTTCAAAATCGGCATCCATGATTGTATAGGGATTTCAAAATGTTCATATACAGTGTGTTTGTACAGGGGTTTCAAATTTTAATATAGGTTTATAGGGTTTACAAATCTTCTTTTGTGTTGGTATTGGGCTTTCAGAATGTTAATATAATGTACATGTAGGTCTGTATATGGTAGGCTGTAGCTTAAATTGCGCTTCAAGATTTCGATATTTTTGCTCAGGTGTTATTATCAAAATTTCAAAATTATCAAGCCATCAAATTTTCTTCATTTCGACGAGTAATTTATACATGTATACGTGTAAGTTCAATAAAAGCACCTATCACAAACATAATTGTAATCAAACTTTTCTATTGATTTTCTAATCAATGATCAACATTCACGATACATTTTAATGAAAAAATGTATTATAAATAATTTGATAAGAAGTATTTTATAATATCCTATCGAAATTTTATTCAAGTTTACCTTTTTGTCTAACTTGATCAACTTTTCTCCATTTGTTGGTACCAATAAAAAATTGTAAAAAAAATAAATAAAAAATAAATAAAATTGTCAAAAAAGGTCAGAAAACTTGTGGCTTAGATAAGACGTAAAATGGTGAAAATACCATGTTCAGATTTTCAAGTCCACGAGTACTTCTAGCATTTAGCCGATGTCGCTGAGTCATTAGTTTTTCATTAAAAATCCCTGTGTCTTTGTGTGTGGTTTGCTAGGATATAGGTTGCATGACATTTATCTTCTGCGGACGGAATGTAATTATGTTTAATTACTAGTGCACGATGAGCTTATGCTTATTAATAGTTGAACATGGAAAATATATACAGCATCCCTAAATGTGTAAATGTTGTTATGAAAGTGCATCGCAGTTAAGTATCTTTCAAACTTCATGGTGGGCCAATAAAAAGTAAGTCAACTTAATAAAAATCATAAAATGGTTATCTGTTAATGGCATTTAATGAAAATGTGTACATGTGTACTTAAATAGGATACAAAAGAATTCTCTATTTCAATTTGTGTTCAAAGTTAGCATCTTTCGCGGAAACACAATCCCTAAGGCGCATGCGCCATTGGGCGATTGCCTCGTCGATTGTTGTTTGATTA
>JAQGAO010000304.1:0-39029 GCA_034697705.1 Ommatoiulus sabulosus | reverse complement strand
CAACGCTATTGACCACGCTAAACAAATAACGTCGCACGTACGCTATTTCGCACGCTACTGCTAAATCTCCCTATTATGGCCCGCAGTGACACTTCTGCATCCGATCAAAGATGTCTTTTTATGTATGCATGCTATGGTTTATTCATGGAGGCAATCCTATAAATTCGTCACGACGCAATCCATTGAGAGTTCGGCGAAACTTTGACTGCGATAAAAGTATAACGTAACCCATTTTATGCGCCCATTTGCTTGAAAGAAGAAAATCAATGGATAAACTGAAAACTTTCGTTGCGATTGATGGGATTGCACGTGTACACAGTACATGCACAGTATGTACATAATGGAGATGCGATCGAGTGCCACTACAGGTACTGTACATGTATACATTTCCCACTGCATGGTCACGATAAGATTTCCTAAAGATCCTTGCAAATGATGTACCTGTAAATGATACAAGACGAGTAAATGACATCGTCGCTTATCTTATTTGCAATTCGGGTTGATGCAATTAACACAAACGCCTCGTGCGATTAATATGCAAGCTGCTGTAGTGCCTCTGGCTAAGTAAACACTGCATGCCGCGTTTCATTTCTGGATAATGTTTTGCACCGATTAACACTTATTCATGGCAGTGGAAATTGAAATTTTTACTGCTCAGTTAATCACGTGAGGTCTGTGTGCGAAGTGGCTTCTAGACGTACTGTTTGTTGCATCGCACTTCAATCGTAAAGTTTTGCCAGACGGATTTTGCGATGCCTCGTTGAATGACCTGGAAAAAGGACTATTGACGATACCAGTGCGTGAAGCAAATGTTCGTACATCTTGAAGATTCCAGAAGCTCTTAAGTTCTCGTAGAGACCGTAGGTATACGGTGTATTGACACGCGCTCCTGAGCACAATGCTTCATTGCGGACCCTCTCGCATCATTTAAGTTTTATCATACCAATTGTGAAAATTTCAGTCGCGCTCAATTACAACCCACTCACTTGTACAAACGTAATTATATGTAATTGCATAGACCCGGTCGTGCATTGTTAAAAGATGATTTCCAAGACTTTGCTCTAAGACTCTGAACTTCGATGTGCAACTTCATGCTGCCCTTGATCTTGAAATGATGACAATGAACACCAGCTCGAGTTCCGCAAACCATCGTTAGATATTTCGCTAGAAATTGAAGCTTTTTTGAAGCAAGTTGAGATAATCTTGACTTCCAATCATCGCATCACGTTTTTTTGAATAATTTTGAATAGCTCAGTCCAAAATACCTGCGAATTTTAAACATATCTTAACTTTCTCTTTCTAAGATTTCTACCATTTTTAATCTTTTAAAGGGTTAAGGCGTTAAAATCTTATGTATAGACTGACTATAAATATCATGAGAGAAGGCCGAGCGTGTCGCTGTAATCGTTTGGCCATATTTTGAAATGCTCGCCAGTACTGTATACAGCAATTGAGCATAATTCATTGCACCATACTTTTTTCTTCTAGTTTACATATAATTACGTATATGTTAAAAACGAAAGTATTACCTCGTACTATAATAACATATAACACTATAGATTCCGCTATGTACATAATGTATATAATATATCAATAAACGCGTATTGATCGTAAAGTCAGAAAACTGCACTTATCTTCAGCACAAGCTTCTTTCATCCTGATGTTTACCGTTTTTTTCTTTACCATTAATCGATAAGTCCATCAAAATATAGCATACTGTATGTGCATATTAGCTTATCCTGTCACGCAGTTTGCAAATTTATTTCCTGAATCATTTGAAGTTTTTCATTGCTTTTACCAGTTTGTGGCCAATCTCTTAAGTCGCGAGGGAATGGGGTTTGCAGCCAATTATGAATAAGCCTGATATCGACTTATTATAAAGTACTTGTAAATTGACTTCGTGGTTACTTGCTTTTATATTTGTGCCATGGATATTATCATGACTTACGTTCCCAACCCGAACTAGTTTTTAGCAGCAATATCATCGTCGAGTGTGTTCAGTCACGTTTTAACCTTTTGTTTTTGTGGCCTTTGCTAGTATTGTCGATTCCAGCTGCTTACAAGTTCATTTTCGCCACCATCTACCAACAACTATCACTCGATGGCGGAAGCACATACGCGTTTTTTATTGATTTGTTTTTGTTGATCTATATAACGTTGTGAGAACATAAATAAGGATTTATTTGAAAGATTGATGAAAATGTGTCAACAACGAGGATCGGTTTGATACGACCTCGTATATTTAATGGATGTACATTTATGATACTAAATGACTGTTTCATTCATTTATAATTTAAGAAGTACCTCCTATATAAATTTCGAAGCTTCTCTGCAGGTTGATCTTTGCTGTCTGAATTGTCAATGTCACTTTTCGCTACATTTTTCTGATCGCTCAGTTACATATTGCAGCTCAATTTTTACAATAAAGCCGTACACATTGACGGCAAAGTTTGTTTTTGATGGAGAGGTACATGCTAAATTACAAATAGTTAATGTATGAAGCGTTATCTCAACTTTGTCTGTCAGTTGGAAATAACAGCTAAGAAATAATATTTTAGTGACGCCTAAATTCATCAGTAGGGTTCATCAGACGCATCTTTATCTAAACTTGAAAAATGAGCAAGATTTTACTTTGTTCTTCACTTTTGTTTTTACAGCGAAAGGGGGGGAGGGAGGGGTGAAGGAAGAAACGACGAAAATTTTTCTGTCGCATGATCCATTTTTCATTACTTTTCTAAAAATGCAGTAGTTGTATAGCGATGAGCTTCTTTTTTTTTACAATAAAAGGCAGTCGACTGTATGAAACATAATTATAGTCCGAACCTTAACTTCACGATGACTTTAAAACATTTCTAGAAGGCTTGAAATACAGGATATTGTGTGTGGGGTCTTTTATTTTATGAATATTTCATGAAATTTGGCGGAAGCAAAGTTTTTTTTTTTGGAAACATAATGCCCTATTAAACCCATCGGCTACCTCCAAAAGTCAGTTTTGGTAAATTATCTTGCAGAATGAGCGTCATTTTCAATTTCGTTCACATTTCTTGCTTTGAATGTATGCAAAGTTGAATCGTCCAGAAGAGCAATTTGGCTATTTTCTGAATATTTCATGCGAATGCCTACCGACATAAAACTGAATGGGCGCTTTATTGACGTCGCTTCTATAGTGTAAGGCCCACACATCCGCTCTGTAGCCAATGTATAAAGGATCATTTTCAACGAAGGGTAGAATTGGGAATCCACTTTTTGTAAATTGATGTCATCGAGTATACGTCATTGCACTAACGGTCAAGGTGACTCGTCCAGGGTCTTCGTCAAAGATTTTTTTTATTTTAAATCGATCTATGTTGAAATTTTTTAATATCCCTCGGCTATAAACTTCTCCTTGATAGTTATCAAAGAACCTTAGCATGATAATTATAACTTTCCATAGCCTCTGGAAACACGCTTACTACGTTACTTCCTAATTGCATGCGTAAGTGATGCTATATCATTTTGCATATAAAAAACCCTAAGATGTTTGTTTGATGGTCAACACATACGCAATTACAGTAAGTCGCGCATTGTTTATGGTCAGGTACCATTATCCTGGTACTCGTTGACAAATTCTTTAAAATGATTTTCACATACTCGTGGCGCCATCTATAGCACATTTAGCTTGAGATCAAATGGCAAAGAATGTTGTAACATGCAGTGATAGGAGAGATACAAACTTTAAACTACTGCAACATGTATACATTTTCATGAGATTTCTCATAATTAGAATAGCATCGCCTTTTTAACAAATTAATTTTTGCAAGAGGATTTGTATACTGTATTGTTGAAAACAAGTTTTTTTCGTCTACATTTACTATATACAGTATACAATCAAAGCATGCTGGAGGAATTCTAGTCTGTGAACACATAAAGAAAATTTGTCTAGACGTGGCGTGAATTTCTCTTCAATGAGTTGAATGTATATAATAATATACTGAATGCATTATACATTAGCTTTCGGGATCACTTTGTATGAATACTGTTATTCCGAAGAATAGACCCTTCTGTCGAGTAGGTTCTTTGTGGTGAAATTCACTTTTGAAATCTGAGTTTTGAACCGTAGACGCTTGTATATACTATATACAACAATTGTCTCTTCATAAAAAAAAAAAAAAAAAAAAAACGAATTGATATGTTAGAAAAATAAATTTCAAAAATGTTCCATCTTTCAGTAAAGAATGACTTCGCTGTCTAAAATCGGCGAAAATTGGCTTTAAAAGATAAGTTTCAGATGCTGATTGATTTGTATAGCTTGATTAGACATTTTGAAACAAACGATCCGATTCTATTGATTGCTCGAGACATCCTTTAATTTAAGATTGTTGTTGTTATCGTATGTTGAACCCTTTTAAATTGCTGATTAGATGCAGCGGAATTGGTTGTGACGAATGTACACTGTACTGTGCGTCTTTCCACACGTTTGTTTATATTTTTGCAGTAGTTTCAATCTACATGTACAGTAAATAGATAATGAATATTTCACCTTATATCCTAATTCAGTGTCTCTCAAGGTATTATCTGTGGAGTATAGGTAGGCCTACATGTATACACGTACTATAATTTTGACATGAACATATTTTTTGATGCTTAATCGTAGTTTGGTTCATACCAAACTACGATATCCTCACAAACATATGTTCATACCATAATTATAGTACGAGTATATTTTGAAAAACAGTTGCTTTTGGTATTATAAGGAATATTTTTACTGTTAAAATGTAGTCAGTTTATAATTATTTTGTGTTCAATTAACAAACAATATTAGTAAATTCTCAATTTTGATTCACATAATTGAGTTTTTTTGGGGTCCTCGATAATTTTGAAGCGTAAATGGATTGATTCTGAGACAAAAAAAATTTGAAAACCACTGACCTACTGTAAATGAATAGAACTAAAAAATTACCCCTATAACTGTAGCTGAAGAGGCATACGCTATAACTCGAAATTGTAATCGAGAAAGCGTCTATATGCATAATGGATGTAATTAATTTACCAATGAACTAATGGAACCACTTGTTCACAAAAGTCACGTGAAGCATTCCCTTATCATCTTACTTCCATGGTTAAATCTTTCGAAACGCTAGTCTTTGGTCGGAATCCGTTCACCCAATCTACACAGTACATGTCTCGCATTAAGACCATCCATGAATGAACTTTTTGTACCCTTGTGTTTGTGCTTGCTGTGAAATAGACCCAAAGGTTTTGCTAGATATATTGGTCTGTATTTATTTTTGCCTTAGATTATCGGAATTGTGAACGCCAATCTTCTATATTTTTCTGCAACGCAACACCACTCGCACATACTACGAACTAAGAAGGGTTATTCTATTTGGCGATATACAGTGTAGGCTACCCCTATTCAACAAATTCAATTGCATTGTTGTGCGCATTCGGAAATATTCCGCGCAATAAACGTACATCATCTATAGCTGTTTTGAGAAGGTGGTGTTTACTAATCTTCGCATAAACCCACGCACGCATTCTGCTCACGTCCAAAGAAATGGTGGAGATTGAGTTTTTTGCACTCTATTGGATTTCGGGAGAGCTTATGCAGTTGTATGGGCCTTGATCATCCGCTTCTTTGCACATCAGTACGTTGAGGGTCTTCAGCGTTTATGCTCGCGAGAGTCACGGCACGGAGGACCAAATTTTTGAAAGGGTTTTATGGAGGCAAAACATGCACTGAGAGTTACGACGGTTTGATAGGGGTAGCTCACGTGTTTACAAACATAGGGCTGATACTTTCGCACTGGAGCCATGCAATACGTGGCAGTCTGCGATCATGCCACCGAATATTCTTGGAAATGCCATTGAAAGTGACGTCAACCTTGAATGTTTCATTTGCATGCTAAGCATCCACGTATGCACATGTTTAATTACGAACTGACGGGTTGGTGTATAATATTAACGTGAGTAAATGACGCAGATTGAACCACCCTTTTGGAGGTTACCGTGAAAGTGTTATCTAGTTCCGAGAATAAATGTGAAATGTTATTGATATATGTCGTTGAAATTATCCTGCTTTATGATTGGATTCGAATTATCGTCAAATCTTGCCAATTTTCTTTCCTTTTGGTCGAACTTTCTTGGCGTCACTCTTACGAACGTCACAAAACGCCAACGGTTGGTTATACATGGTTGGTTGGTTTATTGTTGCGTGCCACTCTGCGAAGTCCCTTTTTGGGGGTCATATAGTGTTCTTGTAAGTTAAATACGGATTTTTTGGGGAAAGCGACGTTGGATGAATCAACCTATTGACAGTTCAAAAGGCACTGCGTTATCAGGCAAACATTTAACATGAAACTCGTGATTCATTCTTTTTGTAGTAAACCCTATAGATGCCTCTGGTATTGTTCAAGTTTTACACCCTTCCTGCGGGTGTTACTGTAAGCGAAAGGCCCAAAGATGGTAGCCTATCCGATGATGGGTGGATGATATACAGTATAAGGCTGGTGTGCAATTCAATTTTTCAATTCTTTACCCTGCAGTCAGTACATAGTACCATTTGGCGGGGGGGATAATTGTACAAATTAAGTCAGACTTTAAGCAGTCTGCATGGTCATGATGCATAACCCCAACATCACAATTTAAATATATTTGGGACTTTAACAAGGACTTATTAAAGAGGATGGGATGGTATGCACCACTTGGTACAGGACAGAGATGGCTGTAGGGAAGTGGTGAAGATGGCTTCAGATACCAACGGGTGTCGAGCCCATGGTTATTCAACTTGATTATGTTTACAAATTAAGAATCAGGAAAATAACCAATATGCATCGCTTCACGGTGGCTGCATGTCGTCAGTTTGTTATTTTGACTGTTGACGACCGATCAGGATACTGTCCTCGTGTTTATAGGCAGACAAGTTATCAAAAGCAATTTCCGATTGCTTCATCAGCGTTATAATACTGTATTGGGAATTCGTGCATATCTTATAGGCTGCTAACAGAAGGGAAAATGATACGGTAAATCCCCTTTGAAAAGTAAACGGTAAACACCCACTTATGGCTGATACTGCATCCCAACAAGTGTTCGAAGTATTAACTTTTCAGGGCTGCTGTTCAATTAACCGCCTCGCTATATACGTCACTGGTATAGTAATTATGTCGGCAACGCGTAGTCAGTATTTATGAGCAATATCATTATGGAGTGCTGCTACTCTACTTGCCTTTTCCAATAAAAATGGTTCCAGATGCAGCGGATGTACATTGCCTTATCTGAGACCCGTCTGCTTCGCCTTCGTTTTTTTTACGGCCCGTAATCTAATCTTTCAGACTGAGACTATCTTTAATTTAATGCCTGGATTTGAGTTACTTTTTGCCGGCATTTTAAGAAATTGTTTCACTGCATGCGTGATGGGGCTCTGTAATTTGGCGTCTTCAAGATCAATCGATTTTCCTCGCCGTTGTTGTTCGAAGTCATAAAATGTGCCGCTTGTTTGAACCCCTTTTTGCATTGAAAGCAACGCTGCCAATTTCATTACGAAAATCTTTTCGTGATCATTGAAGTTTATAAATGGTGCAAACATTGCCAAATGGGATTTTAGGAGCGTACATTAATCATTTATGGCCGGGTGAATTAGCTATCTTCAAATTTATTTCTTGGATGCATGGTTAGCGCGATGGGCGTTGATGGGCAATTTACGGGCTAAAACCTGCTTTAATCAGGGATTAATTTTAGATGAGCTGCGCGCAAATTTGCATCTTAACGAATTAGTTTTACTTCAAAGTACTGCAGCTTGAATGGGTCTTGATTTTTATAGATTGAAGTGATATATACCGGGAAGTGATATAACTTTTTGAAACAGTTGGGGAAGTTTGACGGATTCATTATCAGGTTTTTCATAATATGAAATCAGTTATGAATCATTATCGAGTCAGAATATCGCAGAAATACTTTGTTCCCCTTTTACGAAGTAATTATACTGTATATCATGATTCAGTAGCCAAATGTTGGGTGCATGCATGAAGTCATAATCGGGGATGTCCAACATTTAGTCCAAAATGTTGTTGCACGGATAACTCCGTGAGTAATTGGTTATGCTACTTTATCAGGGTTTTTCATAAAATGTAATGAATTTAATAATCAGTTTACTTAGTCAGAATATCGCGGAATTACTCGACTATTCTCATTTTGCGAAGGAATTTACTGTATATCATTGTTGGAGGCAAAGTTGTAGGGCGAAGTCGAGGATGTCCAACATTTTGTGATAAATTTCGTTACTGTTTGTGGGCACATAAGAGTAATAATTGGTTGTTTTTTTTTATTTGGAGCTATCCATAAATAAATGCGTTGAAAGACTGACTATAGCCATTTTGAATCGGAATTACTCGAGGGGAAGCCGTGCCATGCATTTGCAATCAAAACGACTTTGATAAATGTTTAAAATTGAAGCTTGGCTTCACTTGCTAAATTTAGTACATGAACTGTCACTTAATTTTTTTTTGACTTATAATTAATAGAAGGGAGGGTTGAAAATGGTAAAATACGTGCACGTGATTTATGAATGACCCTTTTCTCCCTTTTCGGATTATACAAAGCCAGTTTATGCAAACAAGATATTTGCGGCGTGCGTAGGCAAAACTTGACCTACGAAAATGCAAACAAGAAATTGAAACACGCCCCAATTTTCCAACTCGTCATATATAGGTTGCCCAATTCGTAAGGACCAAGTGCTTCCTTGAAACGAGACGCGCAATAAAGGGTGTCTTATCATCCCGTTCTCGGAGTTCCTACTTCTGTTTAGTTTGTGATTTCGTGAAGTGCTGCGTGGGAGGGAAAGTTGCAGAAAGCTTTACTAAACAGAGATAAGCAAGCCCAAAACTTTAAGAAATAGCGTGGGTGCTCCCCTGTCGAAGGATTGAAGTGCGAAGGTACGGAACCTGAAGGTTCCGATTCTGCTGACGTCATTTTGCATCAATCAGATTCATGTTTCGATGGGAGCACTCCATCAACGATCCGATCTTTCAGCAATTCACTCTCAGATTTATGATGCGCGTGTTATAGCCACCTATAGGGGCAACCCTGACTGCTCAAGGTGTTTGCTGGAATTTATATGCAATAAAAAATCGTGTCACATAATATACCGTACGACGAATATCCAGCTTGCTTTTTCCCGTTCAGTAAAGCTATGTAAACACGCAGGGTTTGTTAGTTTTCAAACTTAGGAAAACATATGCATGTATTTGGTTAATAGAAACCGCCTGGTGCTGTCGAGATAAATTGCAATCAGATGATTTAAGCGTAGACCGGCCATACCCCGAACGTGTATTTTATAAGCTCGTGCGGCTTATTTACACCATAAATGTTGGCTATAGTGGGCGTTTTGGCAGTGAATTTTTTTTCGATTCACGTCCCAGCCTTCTGGCAACTTAAGTTCTACCAAAAAATTGAAATCTGAACTTCAATTGCCATGAGCAAATTCGATTTTTATGCCCGCACATCCTAGACTTTCAAAATCAAGGGTTTCGGGATTTTTTTACTTATACAATGGACATGTATTAAATAAAGTCAGTGGGTGTTCTGAAACACCCAGTTATGCGAACCTGTAGAGATCCCAAAAAAGGTCGTAAATTAGAAAATTCCTAAATGGGAATGGATTTTTTTAAAAAAACTGAAGAATGCATGCAGTATTCACACACCTGTATTTGTTTGAGATTCCAAACACAAACACATTTTCATTTTACAATTTGCAATTGCCACGCAATTTACAGAACGCAGGACGATTTCGGACATGTTGGACTTTGTGTCATGTGATGTTAATTTTGGTCGTGGTGGTAATTTTTACTCTTCTCCAATCATGCCACCTTGGAAAGGTTCGAAATGCAACCCATTTGGGTAAAATCCCCCATTCCGCGGAAGGAAAATGGTGAAAAGAATATACATGACAGCTTATACCCGCTGTAGGAAATTGAGTTTGTAAAAAAGAGGGAATGTGTCACTTTACTGTAGTTCGTGGCTCTCAGCGAAAATTAGCGTTGGCATTGGTGTAGAAAAAATGGTAACGTAAGTTCAATCTTTTGGAATTTACACCTCAGTATATTCAGAACGCCGACTCCTTTTGTCGGCACCTTTGAAGTCAGGATGGCAGCCGTTATGCAGCGCCTCCCCGCGAATCAAGTGCCAACACTCCTAAGGGGCCATTTAAAAGGTTATTACTCGAAATTTGTCTCAAAATGGACCCTCACCTACCTCTTAAACGTGGACATACTTTTTGAATGGCCCCTTTTACATCTACTGGACCAGATGGCATTTTGACATCAGCAAAATTGTTGAGTCGGCGTATTGGATATACATGTACTGTTTACTCTGCATATGTTATTATCAAACTTACTGTATATACTGTATAATAATTTTGGTTGTGTATTAATACATTCTAACTTAACGCACATTTACATGTATAAAGGTGACGACATGTCTTGTTAGCTCATTTAGATCCCATCGTATACAAGTCTTTCATTTGTTCCTTACTGGTTTTTTGTGTGGTTTTTAATTTGTACAGTAGTTCGCAGTTTCAAAAGCATAATACTCAGTTGGCGCCATGATTCCGTGTTTACCTGAACTTTTAACTATAGCTGTGACCTTTCTCAATGTTGTTCTGCCGTAAATTTCCAACAGACTTTGCTCTCGGCAGGTTTCGCTTGAATACATCACTCAAGTGTTGAACAGTAATACCATACCTGTTTTTTTTTTAAAAAGTATAAATCGATATGCTGGTTTTGCTGTATGATAATAGAATGATATCGGCCATACGCTTTAGAAGCTATAGATTTCCTGGTTAGATTGAATTTTCGTTCAAAAATCGATAGAAGATCATATTAGCATTGAACGCAGGCATATAGAAGAAAAAAGTATTTGTTGCTCTGGATGCATTCATGCAGTCGCAAATAATGCTAGAATCCCAACGGGATTGGCGGAAATTGATAGGCGTCTACGAGTTTTTGTCCGTTGTTGCTGTAATAACGGAATATCTTAGCAGCACTTATTGCGAGAGAAAGCCAAGGAGATTGCCACCTAAAAACTATGGCATTTCATCAATGTTCTCTTAAGTTTTGCTCAGTTTCTTAGAGCATAATTATTTTGCCGTTAATCTCAAGGTAAATTGCTGGATGTACAGGATGTCCGTGAAAAAATGTGAATAAGTTGTCTTAACACATAGAAAAGGTGTTGACACTGTACAGTATATATAGAAATAAAGTTAGCTCATATCAAGTTCCAGAGAAACTAGATGTACGTGTAGTTTGTATCTCTGTGCAAGCGTTTTTTATAGAATGTATTATAGATTTCTTTTGAAGTCATCAGTGTAGCAATGCAGGAAACTAGTTCATTCTTTGACCTTTGTGATGCAATTCATTTTTATCCTTTAGAAGTTCCTCTTAAGTTCCTTAGAATCATCCTGAAAACATTCAAATACATGTAATGTATAGTTATAGACTATCAAGACCATCGGCGTATTTTTCTTTTACATCAATGGTGGAAAAAAAAAACCAACAACATTGCAATTATGGTATATTCCAATAATTAAATGCGCATTGCAGTTTTGGTAACAAATTAATCGAAACTTCATTTTGGTATTGAAAATAATTAAATTGCAACCTATATTATTTCAATCTAAATAATGTGTAATGAGGTACACTGTATTGTATAACCGCGGGCAAGGTGGCTGAATGGCTGGCATTATCGTCACGCCATGTTGGAGCAGTTATAAATAAACATGAAAAAAAATTAAAAATTCACGTGAAATGACATGTTTTCGTGACTTCATTCAAGTTCATTGTGAGAGTTAATCCCGTGGAGTACCATGAAACGTTATGGCTCACCACTCACTTTGTAATGGAGTTTACTGATGTCATATGTAGGGTTGTTGGATTTTGTCACGTATAGTTTTTCTACTTACTTAGCATGGTGGCTGAGTGGTTAGCATTCGGTAGTCGCGGGTTCGATTCCCGTGGCGTCTATATCTTGATTGTGGTTTTTCATGATTTCTCACAATCACTCCAGGCGAATGCCGGGAAAGTTCCTATATTAAATCGGCCATGACCGTCTTCCCCAGCCACGTATAGTGAAGCATTTCGCAATTGTTGCCGGTCCCAAGTCCGGGTAAATGGGGAGGGTTGGAGAAAGCAATGGTGAACTATCCTGTGAAAACTTCACCGCTAAACTTCATGGCTATCCAATGATTTTCAGATAGCATATAAAGTATTGAACATCTTGGAGAAAGTTCGCAAGTGAAGTCACGATCCGTGGGTCGGCCATTACTTGAACAGATAAGAAATTAAACATATAAAATATCTCATAAATAACATTTCTCACATCGTGACATGTCATGCAAATCGCTTTATAAATAATCGACATACCGGTACACGTAGACCTAGTTCCTTTAGTTGTTAAATTTAATTCTCATTTAAGTTAAGACGAAGAGACGTGGGCCTATAGTTACTATAACCCGTTGTTAGACCTACAGTACAGAGTACCATGATTATACAGCGTAATTGTTTGGCTTACCAGTATGTTCATTCAGGAAGATATCAAAAAGGAAACTATATAGTGAAAATGGCATTCTAATGGAGTGTTTCCTATATGGGTTTAGTAGATCCCGCGCCATTTCCAATTGCAGGATACTTTTTTGTTCATAAAGTATATCCTAGTACAACACCGATTACATTGAGCGGCTTGTTGGTAATACAGTATTTGCAACGGATCCGTTCAGATATTTTCCGGAGCACTTCGGAGGCGATTTCTCCCCCTTCCCATTGAGATTTTAAACAATAAACTTAAAACTGAGGTTAGATGTATTGATCGATTTTCAAATGTATTAGTCGATGGCATTTCGAAGTTCCGCTTTTGAACCCCCTCCCCCTTTGGAACCAGTTTGACTTTAGCGCGAATGTAGGTTACGCTCGCTGGAAATCCATTTCACCTTTAGCTGCAAATTTATTCGATTAAAGTGAGTACAAAATGGGAGAGAGTGCGACGTTTTACGCCCTCGCAACGCCCAAGCTAACGGCCTTCTATTTCCACTAAATCTCCATGCGTCTGCTTGAATTTCCTAATGGTTGCTTCGGGAAATGTTGCAATTCCCTCAGTTCTTCGCGTGTACTTGTACTACCTGCACATTGCAATGACATCACTTGGGTACCCGTTAAAAAAGCTCCATTCTTCCTACTGGAACCCATCGATGCTGTTCGCAGAAGCGCCGTGCCTCTAGCAGGAAATTATCGATTAAACGCGCAAAAACGTTTACACTGAACGACATTGCTCCGCGTTAATCAAAATTCATTTAAAATGCGATCCAATCTACCCTCTGTTGGGTGGGGCGATGCAATTGGATTGACTGCCTATGTGCATACTTCATTGACAACCCTATTGCGTATGGACCTACCAATTAATTTTATTTGTAAGCAATTAATACGCAGTAGAATGGTAGAGCCTCATTAATTGGGCTCTTCTTCAAGCCGTTGATGGCGAATATTGCAATTAGGTGAACCGAGCTTATGTACAGATGGTCGTAACGTTTCTTCTGTTAACTCGATATGAGGCATCAATTATTTCCGACCGTCAATGACTACGACTATGGGATTTCGTCAGTGTATCTTCGCTGTAATACCAAGAAATGATATTCTTGGTGGGTTCGTGTGAATGGCAGTTATCTGATACATCTTGTTGCCGTTGGGCAACCCGAGCAACGAAATTGTATTAGCCAATGTTATTTTTGTGAATGTGCCCGACTTAAGTTTCTCGCGAATAGCAAAATAAAGAGTTAGTTTTAAAGTGAGTCATGCTATTTGTTTATTGGAGAATAATGTTGAAATTTAATCAAAGAATTTTAAAATCGTTTGTCATAGACTTTTTTGGGCAAAAGAGTAATCACGATTTGTTCTTCTCCGTCAATTCCATTTTGAAACGGACGAATTTCACGGGAGAGTTTGAAATAAAGGTCAGCAACTTGCGAAAAATGCTTCGATAGCCATTATTTTAAGTTACACATATCTTTATCCGCAAGATTCACTGGTGCGCTTCCTACGCTATATCGACGACGCTTGCTCTCCAGACCAGTATGATCGATGAAGGCGCTTCTGCATTTGGAGTGGAAATGGACCATTGCCTGCGAGCTTAGTGGAACAGAAATATCGATCATTGCCTTGCATAAATGTCAGAAAACTTAGCTCGTTTTGAGAACTGGAGGGGGCTTAGACCATTGCAGATACATTCTTTGCCACCTGACCGCTTTCATACCCTTTATGTCCAAGAGCAATGATGGCAGATCTGCGAGATGAATTTTGAACTCAAAATTGTGTATGAAACTAAATGCACCCTTTACTTTGCCCTTCCAAGTTTCGTAATAAGGACAATCTTGAGCAATAAAAATAGACAATTGTTTAATGATTTTCAGACATTAGACATACATGACATGAACATTTACACGTACGTTTTGTAATGATATCAATTTCCCAGTAAGACTGCCAATGTCCACTTCTTCCCGGTTTTAGCCAGATTTCACTGATTTCGTTGAATTAAGTGAAATTTGATAGATGAGAATCATGTATGCATAGAACGTCATTATCCTTGAAGACTTGGGATAAATTGTTGCGTTGAAACGATGCATAAGACAGACGCCTTTGTTGGCAAGCAATTAAATTTTCCACTTAAGAGGGTTAGAGGGTACACGATTGAGTAAATACGTGTAGTACCCCGAGGTTCAGCTAGCACCCATCTCGACATTGACCGAGATATCGCAAATGCGAGGCTGAATGAGTTCAAGTGGCATACATTTTTTTTTTAAATTTTCCATTTACGAATTATCTTGTGTCAAATGTCGTTCTTGTGATGTCTTCACTGGTTTTGGTTAAGATCCGGTTGAAGTATGCAAATTGCAGTATGTCTGGATGGAATGTCAAATTGCTAGCTTAATACTGTCTTTGTGGTACAATACCAATAAACTGTACGAATACATTTTATCTACTCGTTACGTGTACTAATTTATTTTTTTCTTTCATTGCAGGTAAGAATTTTCTGATGCTGTCGTTCTCATTGGGTGATATGACAATTTTTCAAAATAGCTAGTGTTGAGAATTAGTGTTTTGCTCTATATGTGTTTTTATGCTTTCAACTAAATCGATTGCCTTGCACGTAGCTGTGCTCCAGAACTGATGTCACCATGCAGCATTTTGAATTTAAATGTTATTTTTACATTTATTGCGCAGAAATCGATTTAATTATAGCTTCGTATCTTGATCCTAATGCATTGCCACCACCGTGCAGTGTAATTATTGATCAAAGCATACAGCCCACTTTTTTTCTATCTTGCATTTCCAACGCGTGTATATAGTCTTTGATTACCATATTCCGCAATGGCATAGCAATGTTGGTGGTTTTCTGATAATTATCAATGGAAACGCCCACGCTTTCTCTTCATCAAAACCATTTCGGTGCGTTTAACATTATTTGTGAGGGAATGTGAAAATAGCTTGCTCGAGTTACGGCATTGTAGTGGAACTATGAAGCAAATTCATAAATTCATTAATCAATTTTTTTCCGTGAATTTCTACTCTTTCGATGTCATAAAAGGTGATATAAACCAATATTGCAACGAGGCATCGTCCACTTATAAGCCGCGAGCTACTGATCGGAATTGCTATACAGAACCTTTTTTCCACCTTTAACAAGTACATTTATCGAATTTCTTTAACAAATATTTGGCCCAGCTATCAACTAGGTTGTTTTTATGCCGATATGACGAAATTTATGGCACATGGAATGAGGAAATTGTTATTATAAATGGACATGGTTGTATTTAAATGTCATCGATATTTGCGTCATTGTGTAAACTTGGCCGGTGTGCAATTCTTGATCTTACAGCCTTAGTTTCATTAGCCAAAAGTTCTCAATATGGCTAAAAAATGGCGTTGTTTATTGTACGACTTGGATTTTGTTATTTATAAATCTATTTCGATTATAACCATTCCCTATTTCTGAGACTAAAAGGGTGATGAATACAGTACAGGCGTATTTTTATCAAGTTGTGAATTAAGTTTTATATTTTGAGCTAATGAAGATTTAATTTTTATGCTCTGTGAACGTATACCCGCATGAAGGCACTTGTTTAGTCGATGATTCGATGAAAGAACCACGTTATACCAACTGCCGTTCGTTGTCAAGTTATATTTGGCATTTGATCAATTGGCCTATATAGATGAGGTAAAATCGACCGATAATACGTCCGTAGGAACCAATTTGACCTTTTTTATGTATGGTAGACTCGCTTGTCCGGAGTGAGTTAATCCAAACATATACTTGTATAGTCTTTGCTAAAAACAAGCCAGCCTAGAGATAAATGTTTACTTTGGTGCTCGTGGTTCGTTAATGATTTTCTTGCTCAAGGTTATAGGGCATTGATGCTTATTATAAATTTTACTGGTTCTTGGCACTTGTAATTAGGGGATAAAACGCAATTATTTTCGAGTTTATTCATATATACATAAAACTGTCGAATATCAACCTTATTATTTACAATAAATGGTTTCTTTCCTCTTGATATTAGACGAAACTACCTGTATTTAGATTATTAGCGAAGTAATACAATATTTTATTTTCTTGGTCAATCAGACTTGCAATGCTCGATTTAATCTCAAACCTTCGTGGGAATAAAATCCAGACATCCTCAACTGTTTTCCTGAGTGTGTATATAGGGACGTTGCTCATCGCGCCATGTTGATTACACACCAATGTAAATACTTGTGTTGACTTGTGTACATTGCTCAGATATGTTCAATTTGTCATCTCAACGCGTTAAAACCCAGTGGTGCTGGATCTTTATTTATGACATATATACTTGTTTTTGTTTTTTTACAAATGCGTTTTTATGAATTTTTATCTCTATTTTGAAATTTGGGCGGTGTTGGCATCATGCACTTCTTAGATCACAAAACCGAGCCTTATTTTATTTACCTTTTATATTTTATGCAGTATGAGCGAGGCAAAGTATACAGTATACTGTACTAGTATGTCCAATTTTAACTTATTGTTTGATAAATAAAGCAGAGTCTGCTTGATGAAGCGGAAAGGGAGGCATTACATGTATGCATGCAGTATATTGGTTCTGAGCAATATCTTCTCATTTTGAATCATATATTCCCGATTGAAATATATGTTCTCTTTCGGCTTACCGCAACAGCGACTTTAAAAAGCCCACATATCCTAATTTGTTTTTGTCAGATTTCTCTTGATGCACGTTTATTGAAGGAAAGCAAGCAAAATACAGACGCATTATCGTACATTTTCCGCAACCGTTACTGGAAGGCCGTGTCTGATATCCCTTTATTTATTAATGGCTGGGCTTGTTAGGCTTATTTCCAGTAAAAAGGCGTGAAAATTTAGTATGCAATTCTTGGAAGCGTGATCATCTGCTCAAAATGCGCCCATTTTTCTTACGACGTTAAATTTTTTTCCCTTAAGGTCTGGGGATTTTTTGCCATCCATCCATTTGCATTTCTCACACAATGACTGCTATGAAGTTCAGTTTCCTCGGTCGACATTAATCAAATATTTACGTGTATAAAGAAAAAGTGCAGCTGGTGATCATGAAATGAAGAACGTGATGTGCTAAGTGAATTGTGCGTGGGACTACTGAAACGCCTACAATTGTACAGTTGAGATGCGCTAATATTATTAGGTTCCATGCTTTACATTCAGAAACATGGTTCTTCAAACATCATACATGTATATGGGCAGTAGCGAATTTTGATTTGTGACTTTCTATCTCTGCTTTGTACATTTTTATCCTTTTTGCAACATAGTATCTACATTGTTTGTTCCTAAAAGTCCAGTTTTACAGATAGCAATGCGTGCATCAACAACATACAAGTATACTTGACTTGATATGAAACTGCAGAAATGCTTGGGTGCGGCTTAACACCCTTCGATTTTAATTAGTTCAAATTCTTTAAGCAGGAATGACTATTATATGAATTATGCAATTTTGACGGTTTTCCACTCAAAAGTAAACAATAGCTTGTGAATCTTCTAACAGAATGGCAACAAGGGATGGATATTGTTGGACCATGGTTGGGCTAAGCTATTAAACATGTAAATTAACAAGACGCTCGCAGCTTTGGGATATATATTTCACTTTTATGTTAACCTAGTAACGTTAATATTCTAAATAAGAGCTAACCTTGATGTTTCACATCTGCTTACTGTTAAACGCATTTGCATGTCTATCTCATAACATAACACGTATAGCCAGAATGACTGCATCATGCTCCAAAAGCTGTGGTGATATTAGCATTCTGGTCGGTTGACATTCAAAAAATGTTAATTTAATTATATATACAGTACCTCTATGTAATGAAGTAAACAGTACTTAAAATGAACATTCGTTAGTGGTACTAGTCTTAAAGTTGCATTGCTGAAATTTCGAAACTCTTATTACGCAGAGTGAAAAATGATGAATAGCGTCATTACAGTACCTGTATATTAGCTTGTGAATTAATAAACAAAGCATTACCAGCAACTGTAATATTATCAAAAATTATACGAAGAAATTTTCCAATATGGGCTATGCGGATATATTATGATTTAAATAGCAATGCACGAGTAAATGCAGCACCATTTATCACAAAAACAACTGTTATTTTTGCCTGAATAAAATGTAGAGAAAATTGGAAAGTACATTATACATTGTTATAATATGGCCATTATAGCTTGTACGTTGAAACAGTCAAATAACGGCTTTTTTGTCTTTAAACAAAAAATGATTGTATCCTTTCTGGGACTCTGGTTATGGCCAAAGATCAATGATAGCATTGCACTCAGCCAGAATGCATTGTAGGCATGCGCGCACATGTATAATCCTCATCTTATCGTTTCTGACACTTCCCTGGCAGCAATATAAAGAAGCAGCATTCAGCAGACCTGAAATGGAAGTTTTAATTATGTACCCTCATATATGATGCATTAGCCTTTTATGCATACGTCATGTATTTTCTTGCATTAGAACAAAAAAAGCCTCGTTGTCTGCCTGCCATTAACTTTGAACCCTCCCCTTTTATGCATGAATTTCTACCATAACGGAAGACATGTAATTGATAATAATGCCTTTAATCGATTGTTCGGCGATGTTTTGTAAAATGTGGGGAAAAAAATGCGACAAGCTTTTGTGTGAATTAAGCTCGCCGAATTAGAAAGGAAATCCTCTGCGCCCAATTCCATTGATAAAAGCTTTCCTAGTAGACAACCTTAGGCGCCGCCATTCATCCACGCGGGAAACACTTTCATAAATTATCAATGAACTTCTTAGTTGGTCTACTTGGTCACTTAAGGAATTTGTCTGCCATACCCATTTAATTATTAACAGGTATTTTGTTTCGGTCTTATCAGCATTTTTCCGTTTCTAGACTCTTGAAACAATTAGCGCGCCTCCAATTTCCTCTCTTTTGTGTTAATGCTTTAACGTGGTTTGCCAAAATGAACTGTTTTAATACTAGCGATATTTACCATTTTTTACCATTAGGAAGATTCCATCCAGGCGTTAATTTCCTGTGTCGGTTCCACAGGTCTTGAGTGAATGTTTAAGGTAGAAGCTGGCGAGATTCAGGAAGTGCATGTATTTCCCGAATTTTGTTTCTTCCATCTATTTGGCGTGTAGTTTTCGCTCATCAAGGTAACACGTAAATCTCTGGTAATGAAGGTGCAGTCTTTATCTTCCTTTTTTCTTCATTTGTAAAATCATGGGAAAAGCTGGCTAGATATAGCCTATATACGAGCGTAATTCCTTCAGTCCACTGAACAGCATGCGCCTTTGCAATATGCTGTAAAGTAACGTATAAACCGCTTTTTGAACTTTTGTAATGATCATCTTACTACTGGACAAACATACAAAATGCACTCAAACCCAATTTTTGCATGCTGTTGAAAGGTTGCAGAATGGTAGCATTCTCGCCTTGCATTCAGTGGACGTGGGTCGGCTATCCTGATTGTGAGTTTTCATGGTTTTCAGCATAACCCAGGCTAATGCTGGGGGTTGTTCCGTATATTAATTGGGCCGATGACCATTTTTCTATCCCATCCCGTCCTCCTTTGTGTAGGTCAGGCTCTTCCACATCTGCAGGCACGTACAATGAGGTGTTTGCTATTGCTGCCGATCCCAATCCCGGGTAAATAGAGAGTGGGTGGGCAGATGAGTTGTCTGTTATAACAAAACCGACAACTCATTGATATCTGGTGCCGAAAGCATCATTTGCTTTGATCTATGCCAGGCACCAACGAGTGTTGCGCCCATGGTTGATGGTGATGTTGAAAATTGCTAGACTATGATATATCGAGCAAATAATTACTTCGCGTAGATATTAATCTGTTTATTATGTCGGTAGCTGCACAATTCCGATATTCTAAATATAGTTATATTTAATTGCAAAAAAGTTCCTTGTTTCTAGCAGCATAATATGCTAATGCCGGAAGTGCATTTCCTCCCCAAATAAACAGTATGCTCGATCGAGTGTATGAGGTTTTTTTACGCGCCTAATTAAAATTTATTAATTATGGCTGCAACTAAGCGTGGCGGAACATTTTTTGTTTTTTAAATTGGCATAAAATCGTATATACGTTCTTCCAACCAGCGCCTGCCAGGAATATGACTCAATTGTCGAAGACGGCATTTTTATAAGCCTTAACAATTGTTATCCTTGAAATGTAGGATTAACTTCTACGTAAGTTTGTCGATTTATTTCGACATGCATGTCGCTGTAATCCCCTGCTTTTGTTAGACAGCATTGAACTACTAAGCTCATTTATACTATCAATCAGGTTCAACCTCTAAATGCCACTCTACTTGATTTAAATAAAATGTCCATATATTCTGACGAGCTCTCGGGGGTTAACGCTTATGACGCGTGCCATTGTTGGTTATGGACCCTATAGCTTTCGTCTGCTTACTAAAGATAAGTTGCACTACCAAATGGACAATCATGCCACGCAGGCTGGTTATGCCATCGTAGTGTGGGCGCATTCGTCCCATGTTCAGTTTTATTTCCAATTTTGAATTTATTCTCATTCCGATGACGCAAAGCTCAGACGATTGTTTCGTTTTTTACCCTGATATCTAACAAAAATACTGAAATGCGACTGCGCCAAGTAACTGTGTCTCGATCACTATGGCGAATCTGGCCACCATGACTAGTCTCCGCCCACTCTCTGAAATCCCGCGGCAAAATTCGCAAATCGAGGATAAATGCAATCGTCACCCAAGTGATAATTATGTCAACCAGTCAATTCTCTGGATTGAAAGTCTGAAATCCAGATGACTGCTCTTCCCTATTTATCGGCTGGTAGTGTTTTGTGGCTCCAGAGACCCTTTTAATAGGTTGTAGGTTTCATGTACATGTCAATTTGCTAATATTAGTAAGCCATATGTGACAAATTAGCTGGACAAAGGTAAAGTCTGGCCAAACTGACCCTAGCTCGGCGTCCGATTACTGTTGCCTGGGGTTACCTCCTTTTAAAAGATCTTCTATAGCTTGGATAATGGTCCAGCCGGGAGTCGAATTCGGAATGCGAAACCAAATGTTAATTGGTTGAACGTTTTCCCCCATACGGAATGCATTAACTTAAGCTTTGTAATTTCGAGGATCCACTCGCATTAGTTTAAGGACATAGTGCAAATCGAATTTTTAGTTATAGTTCTGTACGTCCCACTCGCAGTTAAAACTTTGCCTGGATATTAATATTTGACTCTATATTGTTTTTGTAAAAAAACATTATTAGGATATTTTTACTTTTATGGTGGTTCAGAAACGGGTTTGAAATTTATACGATTTTTGCCTCAGTAACCTCTAGAATCTGACTTAGCATTTTATATCCTATAGATGAGACATAAACACGCAATGTGGTAAAATAACGCTATACCTAGTTCTCAATGATGTCCACCTTTAATCCCAATTAACCTATTTCCTTCATTGCACAACAGAAAAGCCATTGATCAATTGTTCCATATATCAGCTAGCTAACAGATTGAGGCGTATGCAATATAATCTATAGATAATTATGAATTGGCAGATTAAGATTGGCCTACTTGTATAATAATGTTGTTCCTGTGTGTGCTCCAGAATTTACCCTATTGCTTTTCGAGTTTTCCCAAGTTGTTCAAAATTTCTCTCGCTGTTGGTTTGCAATTGCACGCAGCGTTTGTGATGTAATTTGTGTTATTGCATACGTGGATTGAATTTGCGTTCTTTAAAACGTTGAATAAGTAACGAGGTAACGTACGTACGATGGCACTACCCTCGTGAAGGATGGAGATGAATTAAACTGCAGTGCGGGAATCAATGGATTTCTCCACACTCGAGGTCTGGCTTGCTTTGTATCCCAAACCAACTTGCCTCTGAAGAAACTGCGAGGCACTTTGCAGTTGATGGCGCCTCTCCAGTGTTGCAATTTGTCCCTAGCTGACTCTTTTACCATGCTTACACCTAAACGCATTTGCTTTAATGTAACGAGGAGGGTTTTCAAAGGACGTTGAATCATTGCTGTTCATAAAAGCTGTGATGTAGTACAGTACATGTACTACTTCGGACCTGGCTAGAAAGTGTGGACCTCTTCATGACTTCATCCAACAGCCTTGCAACTTCCACTTAAAAATGAAAGAATTGCCATGTACATTTTGAGTAATATGCTAATTTCTTAACTTTGTATTCCCACAAACTTTAGGAAAGTGTGCTGCATTGGGCTAAGCTTATGCATTATACATGTACACTAAAGTGTAGCTTGCAGTGTAACATTTATCCTATGTGTCAGGTCATAAAAAAATTTCTATTTCTACTTTTTAATACGAATAATCCATTATATTCCCTCTTTTTATTTAGTCAAACAATAATATATGTTGGTTGTGTTGTTCATTAACTTAGGTATTTTTTAAAGAATATTTTACTAATGAACAAGTCAAGCTGTTGCCAAATGTGAGGATAATTAAATGAGGGCATTTTATCTCTTAAATTCCGTAATAGATATATTTTTAAGAACTAAGTCCAAAGCATGATTTGCCTAATCATGCAATCGATCGATTTTCATAATGTTGGCTCGTTTGAAACTTTTTTTGTGCATCGTTTTACGTTAACTTTAGCAAGGCAACAGCCTGCGGGAACTATGGGTAATCTAAAAATTGTGCACTTATCCTAGACAATTGTTGTACAGCTAATAAAATTATATGGTGGGCAAGGCGCGATATCAGTTTCACTGCAAAACGATTGAAAAATTGCATACGAGAACTATAACTTTGTACACAATGCTTTTAATTATGATACATGAGGTCCATCCTCATTATTACCGCAATTGAGCGAAATCTCTGCAGCGAAACAATTGCCCATTTAATTTGAAATCAAGTAGAAATATTCGTAGCAATTCAATTGTTCGAATTGTAAATGGGACCATTTTTATAAACTTATGTTCGGAAATAATTTGGATTGTGAACTCGTAAAATTCTTTAGATTTGGTTTTACATTTCGTTGTGGAATTGGAACTGAAATTATAAGCCAACAAGAATCATTTCGCTGCAATCTTCGTGCAAGGTTATCAATCAACTCAATATAATTTATACGGAAACTTTTTGCGGTTTTTTTTTTCTAAGATCATGCCATGGAATAAATCAGTTCTTACTGCACGTGCATTTTATTTTTATATCCTTAATTTCTGCTTAGGTTTCATTTTATAAAGTCGAAGTATGAATGTTCTTGATAACTTTAATCATTGACAAACTATAATACTGTATAGGCTGTAATAAACTGATGTCTAATGGAATAGATGAAATATACCGGGTATATCCTAAGATTTTAAAACCTGCCTGCACTTTTCGGTCTACCAAGTTCATTTCGCTCTTGTTTCTTGCAACACGGTCCTTTTTTAAGTGTAATTCGTTCGAAGCACTACAAATGCGAAGTAATCAACAAATAAATAGGTAGTAGGCGCCTGTACTGTCTACGTCTCAAGACTATTTCAGCATTTGCCTTAAAATACTGTATGGCATCCGTTGTGCAGTTACAATGCAGGTGCATATACTTCTGATTGACCAGTCCACTAGAGAATTTCAAAAGTTTCGAATTACATGAACCTTCGATGGTTTCTTTGTGGATAATAACACTTTGTAAACACTGACAGCTTAAGTCTCTATCTCCGTTGCAATGGGAATATAGACGTGAATGATATCGATCCACAGGTTGGGGGATCGAACGACTGACGACACTGAGAAAATTGAACTGTTGCAGTTTTAAGCTGCAGACTTGGTTTATTGAGGAAAACTTTAGCAAATATGAAACGTTTCGTAAATCTTACTATAGCCACTTTACACGCACGACAATATATTATAAAATACATTTAATAATAAATTAAGATTGGTTAGAACATTTGTTTATTTTTATTAACAAACATTTTAAACCCTGCCCGCTTCAGATTTTCTTCTGTATTTTGGACTTTATTTTTTCTTCTCCATTTTATGGGAAGAAATTAGTAATTTTTGAGTCTTAATCTTGTGAGTGATTTAACAACTAAAGCATTCGAGCATTACCTCTGAAGTATTTATTTAAGCACAAGCTTGAATCAGCATTTGTCCTCGCTTATGTTTCTGAATAAAGTCGAAGTATGTTCTCACATTGGTCCATAATATACATGTACCTCGAATCGTATACAGCTGTCTGAAGCATGGAGTAAGGCAAAAGATGATCATAAACCGCCCCTGACGAGGGTTCGAGCATTTCATAGCAGGATGATTCCATTCGAAATCATTCAACGTCATTCAGAAGTGCCTTTGAAGTAGTCGAAACTGGCACAAATTGTCCAAGATAACTTTCATTTGGCTACTCTTAATTCATTTTATTGTTCCAGAAAAGGCCATTGCCATTTAATCTTTTTGGCTGCCATTTTATGGACAGCCATTCTCTAAACTTGCCTTTAATTACTTCTGTGACAGAAAGCTAAAGCGCTATCGCCTGAAATAACATTAATTGCTCGGAAATCCTAGCATAATGACATTTAACATCATGTCAGGAATGAAAGAAAAGTGCCCCATTGGTCGATGCTTTGCTGTATACACGTTCTTTCCTAAAATACCTCGTGAGTGTAGAAAATCAATGGCGACCACCATGATGCCGGACCTGATAAATCCCCTCCAACGCTTTTATATACTGATTGGTCTTGTTTGCGGTTGTTGTTTCAATTGTCAGAATGTTGTTTTCTTATGGCATAAGAATATGTGCTCGTTATACGGATTACGTTTATCTCCTGCTAGATGCGAATCCCTCGCAAGCATCTTTTTCTTGCCGATTCTTCGATGGAATGTGTTATCTTCCCATAATTGATCTCACCCCAGGGACCTATCTTATTCCCGGAAATATTCCGATTGCTATTGGTTGATTGTTAGCATCATTTAGGCGTTATATTTACGTGCCAAGTGTGCCAAATACACAATTCCTTGAAATGAATTTTGATTAAGATACCGGTGTCCACTTTACGAGTGCAGATTTACACGTAGGATATATGTATTGAGAAGATATATACGAACACCCACAATCTGGGTGTGGGTATCTTCTTGTTTAGGAAATGGGTCTTTTGAGTTTCGGAAGCTATAGTTTTTAGAATGGACAATGTTGAACATCATGAAGGGAACATCAACTGCACTTGGATGCGTTGTTAATTGCGGATATCCTTTTAAAATTTGTGGTTTTATAATGATATGAAACGAGATTTATGTTTTCTTATCGTGTTGGCAGTGTTATTTGGGTATGCGTTAATTGTGAAGTTCAGGATATGCAGTTTTATAACATTTTTATCGTCGATGTTAAATTGAACGCCTTCTTGTTTTTATTTTACTAGAAAAATCTGATGCTGTATTTTATTTCATATACGGTTTAATGGTATTTTTAGCTGGTGCTATCGCTGAAATAAAGCCATCATATAACGAATACGAGGCTTTGGTAAAAGCGCGTGTCTTTAACACCAATCATGAATTTGTATGCACAACTTCATTCTCCGAAAGGTTAATTCAACTTAATTCTAGAAGTCAGTTCGTTCGTTGATGGAATCCCATTTTTCCAAGCAGTGAGACGAAAGGGTTAAGTTAAATCGTATCAGCTCGCCTCGAAATGCGTATTACAGTATTCAAACTTCAGAAGGGAGATTCGTGTGCAAAATGATAAATAGTTAGCTTATAATTAACTGGGGCTCGGATGTTAATTCAAAAGACACGTTTCTTCGGTAAAGCTGAGGGTGCATGGGTGCCACGCATTCATAAATAATCCGCATTTATTCCTCAATGCCCTGGTTATTGTTATGAATTTATAGGGCGTAATAACGGGCTTAACGCACTGAATCATTAACTGGAGTTTACATAGGAGCGCAAATTCTCGCCAGCTTGTTCCCGGGGCATATTGTTAAGCTTGGTCGATGACGGATTATGGCCGCATATGTACGCGTAAGAAATGTCACACTTTCGCAAATCCCACTTAACGCTTTTCGAATGTAGGCCTGTTCAAGTGGGCCTTAAGATTTTTCTATAATCAATTTTGCTGATTATGTAAACTGGAAGCACGATCTCTCGGATCAGCGCTGCATTGATGTTGGACAGTGGCCAACGGAAACGCAGACGAGGAATAGAACATCGGATATGCGAGGCTTCTTTATTCCCTTGGCCCTTGAAAGAATGCTCGGCGAGCAGGATAGCACTTTGTCACGGATGGCGCCTTATTGAAATGCTATCTCAAGTACGTGGGTAGAAGCGATCCAAGTTGACTCCGTTTAGGATGTAGTACGTACGTTCATTGTGCGCAACAAATTGATGCGGATTGAAGGATTGTTGGAATTCATCGGACCAGTACACGCAATTAATCCCAGAATGCATTTATCTTTCGCTTGCCAATTGTGTAGGTACATGTATGTTCAGGAACCACCCAACATTAATTCGAAATTACCACGTTGTTTATGTATAAACTAGTGTTTTTCATTAGACTACATCAGATTAGTTTCAGTAGGCGCTTTCATTATGAATAGAAGCAGCTTTAAAATCTTCACGAAACTCTTGGATTAAATCCGAGTTGTTCGATGTATGCTCAGATTCATTATCCTGAAAGACGGGGATGCGGAAGTCGGTTTCTATACCTCAATATCTAAACTTGTGTTATCACAGAAGCTTTACGAATCGTACTTTGGCAGTCGTGAAGTCACGTGTGCATAATCGACACGCTAATTGGTTTAAAAATTCATTCCAGGTTATCGCAAGTTTTTAGCCCCATGCAGTAAACCTGTTGGGATACTCGGAGTAGGCCTACAGATTTACTAATTGTACTTTGGCTGGCTGTCGTGAAGTCACGTGTGAAAAATAGAGGAATGGATCAATTGGTTTCAAAACAGCGATAACCATAATTGAATTTTTTTAAAAACGTCGATTATGCATACGACTTCATGACACCATTGTACATGTACAATATAGGCATTTGGTAGGAGCACGTTGAAGCGTTTTCCAGTCGCTTAGTGGTATTGCAGACTCTTACCACTAAGCGACTGGAAAATGCCTCAACGTGCTCATACCCATATACTGTATATAGCTTAATTTAACAAAAGAAGATAATTTCACGTTGCTTTTATCGAATTTTTTCTTGATTTTTCGTCTCCTGCAAGCACATTTTTTACTGTAATTTCCCCTTTTAGGCTAAGGCATATATATACTCTAATACGGAACATTGTATACTGTGCAGTGAATTAAATTAAAGGAGGAAAAGAAACTCTTCTACTTTGTCGTAATTCATAATGACTCGAAAATGAATTGAACGCATTTGAAACGGTATATTATTCAAGAAGAGCCGCATTCATATCGCAATTGTGAGAGATGTCGGACATTGAAAAGCGAAATTACATGCCTTAGCATACTTGAGAAATTTTAGTGCGAGATGGCAGCCAGCAGACTGGAAAAAGAAAAGTTTTTGGTCTCGTTATGGAGCGTACCCTGTAATTCGTTGCCCAGACATGGTTGAACACAATGAAAGGAATCTGGACACGCACAATTTCTTCGTGGTTTCATTAATGGGAATCCAGCATCAGGGATGACTTAGCACTATTATCCGTGCTTCAGCGCACGGTTTTTCATGGCGAAGGTATCGTCGAAATCTGCGCCATTTTTTGTTACTCCTGCCCTCTGCATTGTTCTTCAATGAAACGGTCGTATAGTGAGAAACACAAATCCAGGGTTTTATTGTTTAAATGGGTGTTAACCCAAAGGGCAACGGAATTTATTGTTGCCGAGCTAATTTTGGCTCTCTGAAAGGTGGGTGTGTTAAATTGGCAGCAACGTGCGCTGGTGTAGGTCGTCAGCGCTTCTCGCTACGATGAAAGATAAAAAGACAGAAATTGCTTTTATGTGGAATAATAATACTGCATTAATACAGTTGAGCTTTAACTAATTATTCATTTTGCACGCTGATTATTGCTCCAGCTTTATCTGCGTGTTTAGCTCGGTGTAATTATTTCGCGCTAATTGCGTGCGGAGTGCCGAAAGCGCGCTCCAGACGCATTGTGTTCCACCGCTTTATCTAGAATCCTAGACTGTGTCGCAATTAGAACGAGGAAACACCCCCAACTTGTTGACCTTTCAACTCTGACCTCTGGTCCATCATTGGCTGGGGCAAATGTCTGCCTCGACGACGACTAAAAGGCTATCGAGCGCGTGGCACTTCGTAGTAAGGTGATATGGTCAATGCACATGTATTGATCTTCGTCAAATTGAAGATGGAGTAAATATTTACCCAAAAATTAGCTTGAGTATGGTGGCAATGTGGGCAAATATATAACGAGAGAAGTGATGCGCAAAACAAACATCCTTTCACAGAGTACGCTAATGCTTTTAAAAATTCAAATAGACATCGGAAACATTACTAACAGCCAGATAGTCCACATTTAATGCTGGATTCACAATCCATGCAGCAATTGAAGACATAAACGGTCGTTGACGCCATCTTGGAGACGTCACCGTTTTTGTCGTGTGTAAAATTGAATGGTTCACAATGGATCTGTCCAAAATGACATGTCATTACACAGCCCTGTCGTGTGGCATTTTTAGCAAATGTGATCTGCGCATGAGTGACGACCGTTTTTGTCTTCAATTCGTTCATTGGTGAATCCAGCATAAGGGAGTGTCAATGAGTGGCTAAATATAAATACAGTACCACAGAATTATACCAAAAAAGCTTTCCATGTGAGCACCATTAATTCGAGCCAGCATGAGTTGTAAAACCTTACATCACTGTACAATTACTGATACTATTTGTGGATAGTGATACTTTAGTGATATCTGTATTTATCTCTACATATCACTATGGGTAACACATATGCTGGCATTTTGCCTAAATTAAAACTGTACCGATGCTTTTTTGGTCTCATTAACGAGGTATCATCTCTGACTATACAGTATACAGTATTATCAATTTGCATTTTTCAGTTAAAAAATAATTTTCAGTCAATATAATTTAAATTAGTTAATATGTACGTAACTATGGCTAAATGTTTTACTGGTTCATATTTCAGTAATATGTTTGTATTTTTACGCTTTCATGGCTCGTTTGTGAAAACTGTGGCGTTGTTCGGCGCGCTAGCTGTGGTAGTTTTTCTTTTTATATTTTTTCGAGAGTAGTTGTTTACTATAAATTTCCATTAAATAAACCACGGCGCAGTGCACCCAAGTACTTGTACATGCACTATGCAAATAGGGCACGCATTTATGCGTTGTGAGGAAATGTAGTTAAATTATTTGGTCGTTTATCGAAATTCGTTCTTAAAACCTCGATGCTAAGACATCGGGGCCATTCGGAAATAAATGGCAGAATCTTCGAAAAAAAAATGTAGGTTGCACCTGATGTAGCAAACCGTATTAGAGAGAATCAATCTGGTAAGCCAAACCCGAGCTGGGTTTGAGCTTTAATAATGTAGACGTACGTTGTCCTCGATTTTGCTCTTGCCACGCATGTGCTTCACTCTAATTATTCCGCATTGTTGGGCGTAAATATACTGAATGGGGGTCTAAAATGCCAGCTTGTGGCTCATTAGTGAGCGATTTTTCCATTCGGCTTCTTTAAGTACTCTTCTAATCCGTTGGATTTACGTCCAATTTTATAGCCAACACTGCCATAAAATCCGCAAATTCAAATTTTCCATCAGCAGGTGGCTTACCCGTAGCTGATCCAGGGCATTTTCAATTCCCCGTGGCCGACAGCGTTTTCCAAAAAAAAAGGCGTGCAGTTTGCACTAATCGTCACCCGATTTTTTTTTCTGTTTACTTGTATAAAAGTTGCGAAAGTGTGGATTAAACAAAAAAAAATACACAGCTCTATCTTTCTGCATTTGCATTTCAACACCGCATAAAACTAATCTCTCGCATTCGCTTTTTCTCAGTTATCGTTATAAGGCGTGGGTTTAGTACGTGCTCACCAAAGTTAAGTCAGCTTTTACTTTTACACTAATGGTAAAAGCTATAAAACGATGCACGGCTTCACTATACCGCGTACGTAACAGTACTTGTAGACGCATGCGATATAGTTAGTCTGACTGACTTAATAAGTTAAAGTTCGCTGTACCGGAAGTTCCGAAAATAATATCTTATTGACTCAGATATTGAAAACAATTCATGTAAATATGCTATTTTCGATAAAATATTGAAACTGCGCTATTTTTAGGGCATGAACTTTGCTTTCGTATAGTTTACGATCCGTCTGGTCGTTTTTTTTTCAATAAAGGCGCCCTATAAAACAACTCCTTCGTTCTGAAATGGCGGCGACGACTAATCGATGAAACATGGGTGGTGATAATCGATCTTTAGTTTTAGCTGAATCGATTTTAATCTAGCCACATTGTTAGAGGAATTTATGGTTCTAATTATGCAATTGATTAATTTGGATCGCTTCAGTTGTCTGACATTGAAACGCACCCTTTTTAATACTCCTGGCATTTGTTGTAAGACTACATTAGAAAAATCATCATATGCAGTATATCTTGATCAAATAGAGATGAGCGCAGATTGCGTGCCATATTCCCATTTAGAAACTTTCTATTTTACGAACTTTTATATGTCCCTATACAGCTACAAGTTCATAAAAACCCGAGTCGACGGTGCATTGTTTGTCAGTTTAAGCTAATAATTTTAGAATGTATTTCACCCTTTTATTTATTTATTTTTTTAAATTGTAAACAGTACGGTAATTTGATATTTTATAGATTATTTTCGTGGCTGTATGTGTATACTTATGGCATTTTGTTTGTGGGGTATTTATTGCACGGGCGTCTGCGCAGCTTTTTTGTGTATAGATTGATTTCTAGAGTCTAGACGAAATCGCTTTAGAGATATAAGGATGTTTAAAACTGCCGTGAATTTAGCTACAGGTTTATACGAGCATTTTTCATGTTCATTACTTTCGGTTCTGAATACGTTTAAATTCAAATAAGCACGGAGCGCTGCACATAATATTACCTGTATAGTGTATATGATACTTTATAGACAAAACCACCTACCAGTATTGATTTTGGTTAAACGCAAAACAGAAATTGCATTCTTTGAGAGAAAAAAAAAAAAGATACTTCCGCACATGCTGAATGCATGCATGCATGTGGAAGGATTGGGATTTGCATTAATCATGCATTATACAACTGACTGTGCATACGTGCAAATCGTATTTCAGAAAGTATTGATTATAATTATAATTAGCTTTTCAATTTAGGTCCTAGGCTTAAATTCGAGTGGCATTTTCAATGGAAAGTCGAAAATGTTATGAAACTTAAACCTTTTTAAGGTAATTCCTTGAGCCTTTTTGCACATTATTAATCGCTCATTAGAGATACTCAGCAAATGCATTAATTGCTTCGTAAAACCTTGAGTTTTTATTTTATAAACCATTTAGCGTGTTGAATTTGCACGCGTGTCTTCGAATGCTACTGAAGTGCGATTCGTAAATTGTCTAAGTAATCCCCTATTGATAGACCGATGGAGTTTGACCGAAAATTAACATCCCATGTTGGTGTTGTAATAAATCGATGGTCATAGATGGCGTTGGGGACTAAAAATACGCAGCAAAGTCCACCCCGAGCCAACATTTTAATGTATATAGTACATCCTATTGCGCATGCATATTACTTCCGATGACACTATCCATTGGTCTATGACGCACGGAGGACGAAAGCGATGAATTTTGTTAATATTTTGTAAATATTTCGCAATGACCTATATCTTCAGGCTGTCATTACCGTTCTACAGCATCATATTGGCCGATGTTTGCTACGCTTTGAGATATTTATGCATTTTCATCACCCCAAAAAATCATCCTCTCGGTGATTCAATTCGTATATTTGCTTTTCTGTTAACATAGCAACATGTGAAGGGGAGTAAAAGTTAGTAGTTTTTGCATTATTTAGTTTCTCATTTAGCGCGAGAGCGGACATTTTGGATGCCAGAGCAAATATCCGAATTTTTACGAGCCATTAGGACACGCGAGCAAAGAATTAACATTGGAATGTATTCATGTTCGAAATACAATACAGTGTAGATGATATGTACTGTATTACGAGTTATAGAGCGCATAACGAGCTACATGTATCCCGACAGTTTCGTGCTCTTATTCTGCACGTCGTTACGTACATGTACGTGTGTACGAAAGGTAAATGGGCTAATGTCAGTTTTCCAGGACTGTAGCAGGCCTGCATGCTGGGCGCACGAATGCAGGTGGGGTGAAGTTAGGTTGTGTCAGAGGTCCTGGAAAATTACATTGGCTCGATACATGCATAGTCAAACATCGTCTGAAACACCTTTATCTGCTGCGTAATTTTAGTCCTCTGGCAGAAGAATTTACAGGCGAAAAAGAAGTGGAGCAAATCCATCGCCATGTTTGAAGCTATACCGAAATGGAACGGGGAATCCGCGTTACTTTTTATTGTTAAGGGCGCTGGAGGGCAAATGGGGAGAAAAGAAGAGTGTAAAACGAGGAATTCGTGAAAAATACCGAAAAGGTGCGAGGTAGGCCCCCCTTCACTTCGAAGGGGATATCGTCCCACCTGTGGCGTAATAATGGGTGTCGGTCATTCTGTTTGATCCCTCCGCGCTCGCTCCTGCCAAAATGTGTTGATTTTTTTGTTGGATATATGGGCCCATGAGTAGCTTCTAGCGAAAATGAACAGAGGATCCAGTGCCGCACTTATTTCTGTCGGCTGTTTATTTAGACTGCTCGTCGTACGTCCATGTGGCACCGTTTGACGGGGTTATGTCAGCGCCTCTGCGTGGCCATCCCCGTAGCAGCGGGGAAAAAGACACCCCTCGTTTTCATGCAGCGTCTAAAAATGGCGTCGTATTTCACGGGAATGGCTTTCGTTGTCGCCTTTCGAATTTTGGAGCCAATCTCGGCCTGCCTCCTTAGGGCGTTGCGCGAATATTAGCATGGGCTGGCGAAGGAATTTTCGACGCGGCCGGAAATTAAAGCCTTCCAATTTTATTGAATTTATGACAGATATAATGAAAGTTATGACGATGCTGTGAAAAGCGAGTTTTCAATATGGCTCCGCGCGTTCGTGATTTCCACTCATTCGTCCTTCACTCTTCCGCATGCAAATGCAACATCTTATAGAGAAAAAAAAATCAAATTAAGCGATGGTGATGGCAGAATAATGCGCGGATTGCGACGACAGGAAGTTGGCTTTAGTGGCAATTATTTCAAGAATTTTCCCAACAAATGCTTCGCACCAAAGTCGATGGAGCGAAGAAACCGTTAGAATTTGCGAACTTTTTTTCGTAAAAAGATATCTGATCTTTCAAGTTGAGCGAATCATTGGCGTCAAAGTTATGACCTTCTTGAAAATGACGTTTAGAGGCGCCTCTCGATTATTGATCAAATCTTATAGGAGTACTCAGAAGCTTTACAAAGGGCACCTTTGGCAGTCGGGAAGTCAAGTGTGCTAAAGTTCGATTCAATTCAACTTTGTCATATTACCCAACAGTCGGCAAACAAATGCAAAAGGAATTCATTAATTGCTTTAAAAGCAGCGATGACTTTAGAGTAAATTTTAAATTCAATTATCGTTTCGAATTGACTCACCAAAAATGCCATTCGTAAAGCTTTTGTCTGAGTACCCCTATTATGATATCCAGGTTGGATTGAAAATAGAAAAAAATCCATCCATATCGAATTAAATTCGGTGTTTTTGACACCATGCTGGATTCAATTTTGCTCCTTTTTTTGTCTTTGCATGACGAGGTCGTAACTTTCATTGATTAAAAATGACTCTTGAGTGTTCTAATTAAAATGCGACCCAGTTTCTTTGAAGTTTGGTAACAACAAGTCAAGCTGTATAGTTACAATGATAGAGTTGGTGATCTTGCCACGCAAATTTATGGTGCCTATAAAACTGGTTGGGAGTGTGCTGTAAGCAACTGAACATACGCACAGGCTTGGAATTGCATGTACGGTAGTTAGGAACCATTCAGGTGATAAAGGAGAGGCTTTGCCACACATTAAATTTCTCGGATTGAATTTATTTAGTAATAAAGGTTGTTAATAAGCTACGTTAATTATACGCCGCGTTTTCAGAACGCGCTGCCTCCGTGCATAGGCTCGTGGACTAAATCGCTAACGAGTAATTGCGTATGCACTTAGTCGAGTGGGAATTAATCTTCGGAGCTTACGGCGTATAAGCGCAACATATTCAAATTAACCCCTGTCAACAACGGGTACTCAGACAGAAGATTTACGAATGGCATTTTGGCGCTCGTGAAGTCAGGTGTACAAAAGAAATGCATTCCTTGGTTCATTAAAACAGCGATGACTTTGAATAAAGCTTCTGTCTGAGTATACCCTTATTGAAGTTTCAGGAGCGTGTTCAGCCCGAAATCCTACATTAAATTAGTAATTCAAATGTGTATCGAGGGCATGTCCTAACCATGTTTTCTGCTGAATCTGCGTGTCTTCTTCATCGCACCGACAACAACATTATGCCCACCCACGTTTAACCCGAGCGACTGCCTTGAGTGAAATAAATTTTATCTAAATAATGCGCAGTTTATTAAAAGCCCAGTTTTTGGGTCGCCTTGATCTATATATAGAATACATGTATCCAGTAAGTCTTCATGACACAGTAATAAACCCTCGGCTATACTTTCAGGTTGACATTTTAGATTTGATTTAGGCATAGCTCAGCCTTCGATTGCTGGCATTGGCTTATTTATATGCATACAGTATATAGTTTCGAATTCAGATGGTTGACCTCAAAGCACCGTTTATATCATGAACCGAGCTACTTTCAGCGCGTGACTTTATTACCTATTAGATGGCGAAGCAAAACAAGAAATCAATCGTTTACGATGATATGCTTATTCCACCGGATCCATCTAAGTTTGCAGAGTTTAACGTTTTGATCGATGTTATGGAATGCGTGTAGATTCCATGGGCTGGTGAATCCTGCTACGAGTAATCATCATTGAAAACGAACTTAAAATTGTGTTCATTTTAACTTTTGGTTTCTGTAGTTCTTGATGCATAACTTGCGTGTGACGTCCAGCAGCTCGTGGGCGTGGCTAATATGGCTCGGTTTTCAACGTGGGCGTGTTGTGGGGTACTTTCCATAGTGCAAAATGAAATATGGAACGAATGTGTCTGCACGCCTGCACGTGCAACATATCTATAGCAAAGGCAACCATTTTTGCCACAGTAAAAATATTAAGTACCCCACAATGTCTGATCTATAGTCGGAGCTGCAGCAGGCGTCGTCTGCTTGTGAAAGTTATAGTAGTGCCGAGCTGTTCGACGATGTGTGCGTTTACAGTATACAGTATGTGATTGTACAAAAGTGCGATTCGCAAATTTTTTCAGAACCCCTATGTTGATACCTTTCTCGTAACACATTGCACGTACGCTAGTCGATTTATGGATGAAATACTCGATGGCCATCAAAGGGTATTTCATTCTGCGCCGGTGTAGCGTTTGAACAACGTGGGATGGTCAAATTTTAATTTAGCCTTCGAAATTATGCAAATCGATGCGCCAAACGGGTCTTTAATTATTACGTAGTGTTTCCGCGCGTATAATTAATATGGGCCTTAGCACGTAAGCTCGTTCGAAGTCGGAACGTATCCGTTGGAAGGTAAAAATCGATATTCATTTATTTAAATTAGCTGGCATTAACGATGGCGTCTGCGTCTTCCAAGGCTGCCATCGGAGAAGTCAGCGGGATTTGAACTCGTGGCAACGGCGTTCTAAATTATGGCATAATCAAGCCGGAATTGTTTGGAGCCAAAATGAAACTCGAATAGCCTGATGGGAGGATCGAGTGGGACGAAGTCATTGATTTCGCATTGGTACAGAAAGAGTGGAGAGCAACCAGGTGTGAGCCTATACCCCCGAGAGAAGCGCTGCTAGTCTGCTTGCTACCTTTCATGGTTTTGGAATTGTAATCACAACCTAAATGCGCAGTTTCCTTTGCCAATGTTCTGCCATCTGCTGAGGGTGCGAGACTCATCGAGCAGTTCAATAAACTCTCCGCACGTGTGGGGACGCCACAGCTGGGGCCTGCGCTCCCTGCTATTTAACTGGCGTGGCGCCCTCTACAGAACTCGCTGGAGGGAAGGGAAGAAGAGTGGGCCTGTTACATACGCCTCAATCCAGTCAACGTTCTCCACTTCTTTGCCCAAAAGCATCCTGTAGAGAAGATCGATTTCTCATTAGACATCCTTCATGTCTTGAATCCCGAAGTCATAACTTAGCCTCTGGGCGATAATGAACTCCAAACATGACTTTGTTATTGCTTCGCTGAGGGGCAATTAAAAACCAACATTGTTCCCGCATTAGCATATATTTTTTTTTCTAATAAATATATTACTTCTCGAGTGAACTGTTTTACTTTCCTATCATTGAGCGGTAGCTCAGTGACATCACTGCATGCTCACCTGTGTCTCATACACGGTTTTAGAGATTGTGTCTAAGATTCTTGGTCTTCCAAGTCCTTCCGGGAGACTGTTGCCTGATGCCTATTCGAAGTTTTGGATCATGGCTAATTATTGTTGGTAACTTCGTGATAAAAGATTACACGTAGATGTTGACATTGTAGATATGGGGCGTCGGCTACATTTCCGCCCATTTTGTTGAACTGTCAAATAAACGCGTTGCTGCATTTCAATGATGCCAGAATTGTTGCATTATCTCTGAAAATAGGGATGTCATTAAAGGTGATAAGAGGTTAAATGAGTGACATATAGGAAATGATTCTTATTTTTGTCATCATTGTTGATTTTTCGGTCATATAAAATGGTTGAGCATTTTGTAACGTAAAAATCTGATATGCTTTATAACAAGACTACTAAGGTTCTCGATGCCATATATGGCGTCACGTTCAGTTTTAACAAACGTTGGCCCTTTTTCCACGCTCCAAAATGAATAGTAAAATATGAATTTCTGTTACTCGATTTCCCTGTTGACGTCAGCATTACTCAAATAGTGCAAAATTGGTTTCACACATTCAAAACGTTAAGGATTTGTGAGCTACAATGCATCATTGATTTCACAAAACATGACGTAATTATCTATAGTGACGAGCAATAGGCAATGAACGTTTCATGAGAAGAAACTACACTTTTTCTCACCGCACTTTTCATGTTTTTGTGGATATTTATATCACATTATTTAATTTTCTTGTGGCTTGTTGATATCAACAAATCTTGTCTGTCTCGGCTCTCGAAAGCCAGTAGTGATCAACATTTGCATTCCCTCCTACGCCCAATTAATGTTCGCGCATCACGCACATACAAGTAATATCAAATTTCATACGTATAATTGAAATCTGACCATTTTGTAACAATATGCTACGAAATAGTCATACGGAGAACCCTTTTGTTGGACGAGACATCTAATTTTAATTATTTTATATGATTTAAAAAAGCTACATAATGTTATTTATTTTGGACCAAATTGTTTTTCATGGATAACAAGATATAATTAAAAATCGATCACGAAATAAGACGTTCAATAATAGGTATTTAAAAAAATATGAAGACATTGGAACTTATCAGCATGGCATTAGGTGCATGGCTTAGTACTTTGTCCTTCGGTAATTCGGTAATCGCCATCTGGTTTACAAAATGCAAACTCGGTAAATGTAGCAATGGTCGACGTGAATGAAAAACATGAATGCGTGCGTAACCGCAGTTAACAACGTTAGCCTCGGGCCCCGGTTCGTCTTTGGCACCTTTTAGCCCACCCCGGGTCGTTTTCAAAAAGGGGTAAATGTACGCGAATGTAAATTATGAATGGGTGTCTTATTCACACCAGGGTAATAAAGGTTGAATGCGTCACACTCCCCATAACGACAGGGACACTTGCCCGAAACAATGCAGCTCGTGTACAGGGACACCAACCAAGCTAGAAAACCAATTCAAATTGCTCTATGCCCTCGCAGCCTCGCAGAAACCCTTGTTTGAGTCATCCCGAACCATACCCCCCTCCATCCATGTATTAAGCTTTATTTGAACCTACAGTACTTGCGTGCAAAAGCTCCAAGAATAAATGGAACACATGTAAATATAATGGATTTTGTCGTTTTCAAATGCACTGCAAGAATTTGTCGGTGTTATTTAGGCACTCACGTATGAATTGATGTGGCGTTCACCACTACCTGACAATCCCGATCCATGGTATTAGTTTCTGATTTTAAGTGATTGAACAGTTGAACTTATTGATTTCCACGGTTATCTTTGATCTATGCCTCACCCCAAGACATTGATCCTGTACATTGCATTTTTTTTGGTCTTCTAACATTTAAATGTTAAGTCACGTGATGCCGTCATGTATAGCAAACCATCAGTTATTTCTATTACGTCAACGAACTGCGAGACTAAAACGCACTTTTAAGAATTGTTACCGTGTTACCCTAGCCATTCCGTATGGATTGACAGGGTGGCCACAGGTCAGGGAAGTCAGGGAAAAAAATCGTGGTCAGGGACGTCA
>JAQGAO010000303.1:0-39067 GCA_034697705.1 Ommatoiulus sabulosus | reverse complement strand
CACGTCGCCATTTGCAAAGTAGTTTAAATAAAGTTTAGTTCAATTAATTCTCGCTCTCATCGATTTAATTCATCAGATACAAATGTTTACAGTTGGGATCTTAATTAAATCAGGAAATTTCGCAATTCCTGAAGCGTTATTTTTAAGCTGACCAGATAATGCTAAATAAATCAGCAGAAAATTGATTAGTGTGCATTATGAATGCATGCTTGTTTGTTGATTTTAAATGTTGACCTATGTGAATGTAGGCAATGATCATGTTTAAAGTATATATATAACGTATTCCCTTTGGCAGGAAAAATTGTTGCAATAATTAAAACACGACCAGAGTAGCTTTTAATTAATATTCATAATTAATTTGTAATTATGAATAATTACATGTGGTATTAAATTGTATCTACTGTGCAGTATATTAAATTGTGCCTATATTATGCCTGTATTAAAGTATTTCTACACAGACAATTCGAAATATTGTATTATTATTTTTACTAAAACAATTCGAAATACTACATTTCTTCTGAAAGTATTTCAATTAAAGCAATTACAGCCTCCATCCAAATAACGCCCGATATGATGACGTCGACTTTAATATTTGGGTCTATCGATATGGGAGTTTCCAAGCCTCGGCACTAGATGGCAGCACCTCGTGCCCAAAAGCGCTTAATGTTATTGACAAATAAAGGTGGCAGCATTATCTAAACTGCTAACGCAGATAGCTGAAGCATCAGTGCCACTCTGGAGGGCTTCTCCAGATGAAAAGGAAAAGCGGCGATCGATATGTTTCTTGATAGTAAACACGTGTATATTTGAAGAAATAGGGTGAAAAGAAAAAAAAACACCGCTATATTGCACGCATGCACAAAACACTAAAAAGATCTGAAAGATTATTTTGGAATATTGCTTTGCAAAGATAAATTTGGGTTGTTTTACTATGATCACTAGTTCTTGATTGAAATTTGAACGTTATAATATCATAATGCAAAAAATTAAGATTAGATTATAGCATTGGATTATTGAAAACTCTAGGGTTCCCCTAGAAATTTCATATTCAACTTCTCCTAGTTTTTAAACAGAATTCCCTGACCAACCACAAAATTGACATATGCCAATGAAAACTCTAATCGATAACGTTTTTGAAAAATTTACATTTTTATTCGGAAAAGGTTGAAATTTTTGCAAATTTGTACTCCTAAGTCTTCAAAAAGGTTGAGAATTTTGCCAATTTGTCCTCAGAATCTGTGAAACATTTTCGAAATTTCTCCTTAGAAACTGTTCAAAATTGTTTGAATCTATACTCGAAAACAATTGAAAATTTTGCAAATTTGAGCTCGAAAAACGTGGCAAATTTCGCAAGCTTAATTGTCTTCGGAATCTCAAAATTTTGCAAATTTGTACTAACATTTTTTTTATAAAGTTTGTAAATGGGCCCATAGCTAACCATGCATGGTTAGCGTATAAGCAATACTTTTGGATTGTGACAACATTTCCCTGACTTTTCCAAGATAATTCCATTCTTCCCTGATTTTTCCAGGTTTATTAGCATGTCAGTTTCCATCTCGAAAGTACTAGGAATGAATTAACAATATTATATTTATCTAACAAACAGGTTGCAATAAGCTCAATTTATATTGGTCTTGGCGAATGAAGTTGCTCTACAGCTTTTAATTACTGGACATTTTCTCCAACATTTTATAGATCGCAGGGTGTGCACATCGAATCTTTAACTGCATGTGAAATACTGAGATTTTACCTATATCGATGTGAGTTCATATAATTTCAATCAGTTTCTTTTTATTCAATTCTTAAATTGTCTATATTTCATTTCTACCAACCCTGCATTTTGATAAACCCAAACTCTAACATTCTTTGAACTTTCAAGAGAATGTTTAAAGAAAGTCACATGAAAGTAAAAAAAAAAGCTTTAAATACACGTGTAAATCCTGTTCTATATTTATTAATGGAGTGTAATAAATCGTTGGAACCGGACATTCGAGCGTGCATCAACTCAAGACCACTCACTCTCTTGAATGTTTTGATTCCTGAACTCGATTCGCACATTCGTGCATCTTTGTCAGATCCAACTGCAGCTGTCAAACCCAATTTAGCATTGGAAATTGGTTTTCTAAACCGCTTTTCGTAGTGGAGATCGAAGTAAGGAGTTTTCTTTTTTAAAAATAGGTTAGGAGAAAAAATTCTAAAAAAAAAAACGAAACGGAGTGAGAGACATACTTCAACCAATATTGAAATGCAAAAACGCCAGACAAGTCGTCGGCGGATATTTCGATGAAGCAGACTATAAAAAGTCCCAGAAATGCTCCAAAACTTGCCATTGGAAATCATTTACATACATGTACTGTACATAGCGTCGCGACAGTGCATAAGTCGTGTCTCAAGTTTATCTATGATCTGATGGTTATGGAATGATAAAATGATAAGACAGAGGTAGGTCGATATTTGTAACTAATGAACAAAAGTGTAATACTGCCATCCGAAGACTTACATAGATTTAGAAGCAATTATTTCAAACTTTGTTCAAGCTTGTTATTAGTTTAAGAATAATTTTACAAGATAAAGTAAAGAATTAATACGGCTCAAACATTAACAGACTAGGTTGCATTTCTTTAAAATTTTAAGAATCTTTCAAGAACCAGTTAAAATTCAACAGAGAGAATGAATGATTTTTAAAAATTATATTTAAACTCTTATGGAAATGGATATAATTACAGTATGTATAGCAAGTGGTTTACTACCCAAACCATGTTCAACGATTTACATGTACAAGCTTGATCATATTCCAGCATGTTCAAGGCATGTTCCAGCATGCTTTGTCTTAATTATTCAAGCATGAACCATTTCCGTAAAGGCAAGGAAACACCGAAAGAAAAGCTCTGCCCAGACAAAAATGTTGATGAAAAACAACTGCTTAATTCCGTACATGAACTTGCTCGATCTTACTTTAACTAACCGTACAATATATTATGAGATCTAATAACATGTCAGCACTGACAAAATACTGTAGTTCGATTCTCAAGTTCATCTTCCTTAAACTTTCCACCAGAAACTGGGCAAGCATCATTACACCAGATTTCGTCAGAAAACTGGGTGGGCAACCACAAAAGAGCTAAGAAAAGAACGAGCAAGTTAGAGCAAAGCAGAGTGCGAAGAAGCACAACAGAATGATATCTCAGTAGTAAACACTCAAATGCACCAATCCGTCCTCTAATGTGTTTTTTAATGCATCCAACAACGGGCATCCTCAGAGTTGCCAGGCAACGTTCGCTACGAATGAAAAATTAATTGGGCGTCGTTATTGCATATAATTATATCCGGCAACAGAAGCAGACCTAGGAAAAATAAAAACAGAAGAGTCCTCGGAGGCAATCTCTCTAGATGGTTTTTAAAGAGAAATGTTGGCGAATTTAATTTGACAACAATCCGTTTGCATACGAATAAAACTTTTATGCACGAGGTTGCGATTTAATGATGGTATCCTGCCTTAAATGTGTTTTCCGAGGAACTCCAGCTCCAGTGTTTAATTGAAGCAATGTCAAAGTATTCCATATTTACATAAAATACATCGCACCCCCGTTTCAAAAGTGACACAAACCAAAAAATGTCAATTTTCGGTTTAAGGCGTTATTAAGTCAGCGAATTGAGTAAACATAATTTGGGCATGCATTATAACCCACATTGAAATGAAATGCATTTGAATATATATATATATATATATACAGATTAGAAATTTAATAATGCATTTAACATACCGTATGTGTTATTTAAAGCATTTTTAAACTGCATTGATGCTCGAGAATATAATAACTATACATTTTAAAATGCATTAATGAGAATGAATTTTAAAAAAACATTGTAAAATTCATTTTAATGACAAAATGTCTTTTAAAATGCATTACAATAACGCCACATGTATTTTAAAATGCATTACAATAAAGCAAAATGTATTTTGAAATGCATTACAATAAAGCAAAATGTTTTTTGAAATGCATTAATTACAATAAAGCAAAATGTCTTTTGAAAAGCATTACAAAACGCATAATTTATTTTGAAATGCATTACAATAACGTAACATGTATTTTGAAATGCATTACAATAACGTAAAATGTCTTTTGAAAAGCATTACAATAACGCAAAATGTCTTTTGAAAAGCATTACAATGACGCAAAATGTCTTTTGAAAAGCATTACAATAACGCAAAATGCATTTTGAAATGCATTACAATAACGCAAAATGCATTTTGAAATGCATTACAATAACGCAAAATGCATTTTGGAATGCATTACAATAACGCAAAATGTATTTTGAAATGCATTACAAAGTTACAATCGGTACAATTTTCAAATGCATTTTCTTTCAATGTAGAAATGCATGTCCACGCATTCAAACTTGCTTTTTTCTCATGCATTCAAATAATTACTAAGCATGCAATATGAATAATGTTCTGGTTTGAAGAAGCAAACCCGGATAATCCGATCCCAAATAATCGCGTCTCGGGCATTTTACAACCCATCAAAGTGCACCACGATTAGGTGACGCAAACACTACAACTACACTGAACTAGTTTAGCAGACGACACGTTTAGACGATGACTGTTACACATTTTTGCAAGAATTTAGCTCGGTAAGGAATAATTTACAGCATTTTAGCGGTTGGTCATTTTCAGAAGTGCTTATATGCGAGTAAGTTGAGTTTGCAAAGGACTTAAAAGTTAACCATTTATGACCGTTCATGAGCTCAGACAGTTAAGCTCACGGCGGAGCTTAACGACGAATCGGCTTACGGCGCAGGGTTCCCTCCCCCGCGTGACAGCAAACGAAGAAATATTTCGGTTCGTGTCTATACGTTAGCCAGACTCTTAATTTCTTAAATTCCTACGAGAATTTCAACTACACGAACTTGCTTTTTTGAAATCGATTTCGCGTCGACTGGATTACAGTCCTGGGCGGTCAGAAATCCCGCGGCTTATCTGATCGATTCTTTAAATAACTGGCCCCGAGCCTCTCTGTTGCTCAACGCAGGGCGCAATTAAGGAAATTGGCAATCAGGTTGAAATCAAGAAACAAAACTCGCTTGTTTACATTCCAAGACGGTCTTTGAAACGACCAATTATTGTAATTGCCCAGTTGCCAGAGAAAAACATAGCGGCTGCTGCAGGAGGGATGTCGCCGTCGCAAAAATGTTGGCGAACGCAAATGTCGCCATTCCAAATTCAATTAATGGCAGTAAAACCGGATGTAAAAACCACGTCGGATTAAGGGGATACAGCTTCGGGAATTTTAACTACAGTGTAAAAGATCGAATAAAACTTTTATGGCGGAAGATAAAATGCGAGGCATGTTGGCTTTACTGCATTACACCGAAGCTGGCACTGATTGCCCATCACACGTGATCCTACACCACCCACTCAAGGCATCGATGGGTCAATGGCATGACACTCCTGCATTTGAATACCAAAGTTAAAGGTCATGATTCAGGTTCGAATCAAAAGCCCGTGCGCGGACTCAGATTTAGAACAAAAGAATTTGTTAATATCATACAATATATCAAATCAAGATTTTTGTTAAAACCACCGCACCATTCTCTTTACTTTTGTTAGGCTCTGCATGTTCATCGAACATTGTTAGCAATACTGAAACATTAGATTCTAATATAAAATAATGGCATAGTTTTAAAAAAAAAATCCAATACGCAAAAGTGCATTAAGAGTATGGCAAAATGAACTTTGAATAAATATCAATAATTGATTTGGTAATCGTATTTCATGAAATGTAACGCAATAAGTTAATAGAATGGAATTACTTTAACTTTTGTAGACAACGTATAAAATGCACATTATTACATATTAAAACTGTTAAAAGATATGATTCGGTATAAACTAATGGCATATTAAAAAAATAATGATATAATCCAATACGCAAAAGCGAATGAAGAGTATTGAGAATCCTACTTCTTGAAAGTTTTCATCTTGCGATGAACTAAGTTTCTTCTGAATAAGTTGATGGAGAATGGAATTACTTTTAACTCTTGCAGAGAACGTGTAAAATGTACATTATTACATATTAACACTGTTGAAAGATGTGATTCGGTATAAACTAATGGCATAGTATAAAAATAAAGTTATACTCCAATACGCATGCAAAAGTGAATTAAGAGTACTGCTAAATAAACTTTGAATAAATGCAAATATCAATAATTGATTTGGAGATCCTATTTCTTGAAAGTTTTCATACCGCGAGGAACTAGGTTTCTTCTGGATAAGTTTATGGACAATGCACAAAATTAACTTGTCTAGTCAGTGTATATAATGTACATATTTTATAGAATTTGTCAAATATAAAGAGAAAGACTGACCGAAACATACGCTAACAATTTAGAGCACACGCGGTGATATTGTACTACATAAAGTTGGATTTAAGAACCATAATATATGATGCTTCGGAGCTTAAACTTGCAGGAATTGCAAATTTCTTCCATCTATGCTAATTAGCATCGTTTAGCTCTACAGGAAGACCCTCGGGTCAATTGGCCACAAATCACCACAAGTAGGTCATGGGTCGATAAAGCCCACATAACATCGTTAAGTGTATAAAATCCTTCGCAAACACCGGAATACCGAGGAAGCATCTTGAACCGTGTCCAAAACATAGCCCGAGGCTCAAGAAACGAAATTACACCAACATAACTCCTACGTGCTTTAGCCACGAGAATTTCAACTTTTCAAGAAATCCTAGTAAATTAAATAGCGGGATGAAGAACATGATTGAAACCGAGCAATATGTTCAATCCACGAAAGTGGACCAATATCTTTAAACAAACAAAGCGTCGAAAACATAACCAGACCGAACTAGTTAACAACTAAGAACCTTTGCACAGCAGGCCATCAGAAGGCCAATATTTGATTCCATTGAGGACAAGAGATAAAATAGGGATATTATCCAGCCCTTGAGACCGTATGGTTACAGCTGAAACCCCACGACGGTGATAATCGATGGCTGACCAAGCAATGCAAATTTGTCAACAGTTTTAACAGTCGCTATTAAGCATCAGAGCGTTATATCTCCTAAACCATTGTGGGCACACCGGAGCAAATTAACCGTTAAATTGCGTAGTTTTAACTTCACGGACGAATTTTGCTCAGTGTCATATGACCTTGTTCTCCTCTGATGAAGATGTTCAGCGCAGAAGTGCCCATAAGCGGAGGTTCGCTGGCAGGTTTATGTCATGGCCCTAAAGCTCTTTTCTTCCCTTTTTTTTGGGAAATTCGGATTACTGAAAAATTTATTGCAGGAAAGCCTTCAAATTAAATCAGCGCATTACATCTTATTCTTTCACTCGCTTCATACATCAGGAGGAGCAATTGCGAGCCTCGGAAACGGCAATGTGGTCTCACGATTTATTGCGTGTTATCTCCTAGCGTGACTTGATGAATCAATATAAATCGAGGTTTATGGCCTGCGGAGGAAGTAAGGAACGCATTCCAATGCCCGATTCATATTCCCTTCAATTTCATTTTGCAATCGCAATTATTTAAGCAATTCGGGAAAAATCACGACGCCTACTCAAATCAAAGAGGAAATGCCATTCAAAGCCTCGGTTATTCGGAACGCAAATTACCAAAAGAATATCCTGAAATTTGCATACTTCGCATTCCTCCACTCACCATATCACCAGACAAAGAAGACAATTATCAATCCATGCAAGGTGAGTATAAGAATAATCAATATCTACCAAAATTACGCGTATCGTAGCACATGCCATGCTTCATAAGATTCTAATGATGTGATCATTTATTGCCTCAATCAGCTCAAACATGTCCAGACTAGATACAGATTACTGCATGCAACTCTTACAATCTTATACTTGTGGAATACAATACAATTTTGCAATGATAAAGATTATAGATACTGATCATTGCAAGCAACTCTTACAACCTCATCAATGGAATTTAATAACATTTTGCAATGATAAAGACTACATACAGATCATTGAATGCAACTTAACCTCACTCATGCAATATAGTAAAACACGTGTCTGGGGATTACTACTTAACGTACTGTACATATGAATACTCAAACTGATCAATGACGAAGTTTATATTAATATTTGATATGCAACCAATTGTTTTCCAAAATCTTCTTTCTACAATTTCGAAAAATGTATCAAATATTAACAGAAAGTAAGTCAATTCGGGTTGCCGTAGATGCAAGACTTCAGGGAAATGCCAATGTAATCGAGAACTTAGCAGTGCGAGCATTTCAGGAACACGTTTAGCATTTCATTGCAAAGTACATACTGTATAGGTCAGGTATAATCAAACAAACTTAAGTGCATCGAGCGCAACAAGTGGTTTTCTTAGAAAATTAATATCCGCAAGCCATCTAACAATAACGTTGCCAGAGTTACTTTGGAAAACTACTTCTGAAAAGCCGTTCAAATGCCACAAACTAATATTTCAAGCCAATTTGGAAGTGCTTGTCCGTAATAGCAGTTCAGCACGTGAATGTCACTAACAGATTTCCGGCGCTTGCTCATGTCTTTAATGTATCATCTGGCTTTCAATCAGAGCATCCATCACCATGGTCTTGGGCAATGACACAAGATAGCAACATCGCTGAAAACCACGATAAAGTGATGTGCAGTGATCGGATTGCTAATCATTGGAGCCTGTCAGTGGCAAAATGCCAGCAGCCCAAGTCGGCAACTGCTCTAAAAGGACTTTCCAAAATAGGATAAAAGCGAAAAAAAAAAAGATGAACGAAAAAAGATTCTTTTCATTGCCGTAGATATATTTTTTCCGACTTCAATCTGCAGTATATGCCACTGTTCCTTAAAGAGATTTCGAGGAATGGCTCTGAGCAAGCATCGTCTTGCAGAAGAAAATGCTTTGTCCGAAGGTTGAAATGTGGAAAAGATTTCAGATTTTTGATGGCTGGGATTGAAAAATTCAACGGTATTTTTTTTAAACAATCAAAAGCCAAAGCTTTTGTTGGCGAAAAAAATAAAAGCGTGGCAGTTGAGTTCCTACGAGGTTACAAACATTGGTGCGTCTTAAGAAACAATCAATTGAGCAGGCTGCCATTCTCATTAGAGAGCATGATATATCGGTTTTCATACAAAGAAATCGGCTTCAATCTGTGGCAAAATGCAATTACATTACACTTGTCACCCTTTGACACATGGCAAAGGGAAAAGTGCGCATTCTTGCGCAATGGATAACGACGGCCGAGGCGGATGTGATAAGGATACAAACGCGCTGTACTGCACAAAACGATGCTTCGATGAGCTCTATGTGAACGGAATACTATTTTTAAAACTTTAAAGTTAACGTTGTTACACAATAACGGTGAGAGAGAATGATGGTACAAACTGCAAAAAATAATTTAGGATGTACTTCCGTTTTGGATTAACACAAGAATGAGCAGGCCTAGACGCTAGGCCCAGACGTTCTTTTAACAATTGTTAAAAGAAGCTTCGATTTTTACGCTTTTCAAACTAAAGAAAAACGCTGCCTAAGAAACGCAATAGAATGTTTTACACTTTTACAAAAAAACTGACTGCCCTTCTCTTGTAAAACTTTAAATGGATCGTTATTTGCCATTATTCTGGGTGTGTATTTACAACAGCAAAGAAAAATTGAAAATGAATTCTAAATTAGCGAATTAATAAAATTCGAGGCCACCGGATATCGAACCTTTAAACATAATAAACAAATCTTGTGCAATAAAACAATTTTAATTTTTTTCTTCAGATTACTATGTTCGTTATATTTTCTTACATCTATACATACTAAAAACTTAAACCACTATTAATTGTTATGACGGTTTTTAATTACATTAAAACTAATCAAAAGTTTCTTTATATTCATATTATTAAATACTATACTTTCCTTAAATATATTTTCGGTCTAATAAAACAATCAAAATTAGCACGTGGATTTTATAAATACGAGCTTCATGAGTTTGAAATCTTTTCAGAATATCCTATTTATCAGAAAAGACGCAGTAAACTCATTAACATTTATTTTATAATGCCTTTGACTTCCCGCGTTTGGAAACGTAACAAAAAAATAAGCTAGTATGGAGCAGATGCAATTCGTACTCTTGGGAGCCATAGTTTACGGATATATCGTAATAAGAAAACAATGCCATTGTATTGTACTAAATCTGATCAACTAAATAAATATTAGGTTGACAGCTGTTATTTTCCAAACGAGATGTCCGTATATCACGAAGTAATTCAAAGGGACAAGTGTACTTCCAACCAATAATATTGCTTAAGTACAGTTACTCGAAATTGCGAATTCATGAAGCCACTTCGTGAAAGCAGAAAATAAATCTTAAATCCACACGAGATTCCTTAAGTACATCATAAGCCGTTATACAACTACAGTGGGCAAGAAGGGAAAGCAATGTCTTGACACAAGGACTTAAAAAGAGCCACATTAAGCCGGAAATTGCTCATTGGGCGTCCTAAACAACACGCCTGACAAGAAAATATTGTTCTACCATCAGTCAAGAGCAGAAGCTGGCATGAGATCAATTAGCTAGAAATTTTCATATTCTCTTATAATGACTAATGAAACACAAAGAAAGAATGCTTCAAGAATTTTGAAATCAACTAATAGAAAGATGATACCTATCAATATACTGTTTAAATAATGATAAAAATAAAATGTACTGTATCATGCCTGTGAAGGCATTTTCTTGGTCATTACAAAAATTCACAATGTATATGGACGTTGACAATTCCCATAATTAGTCATTATTTGAAAAACAATTAAATTTCCGGAAACAATACCATGTGATAAAATGTTTCTTTGAAATTATGAGTGGCATTCCATGAGTTTTACGAAATGCATGCAGGTGAAATAGTACTTCAAACTGTTGTCATATTTTTTATAAATCCAAGGTAATAAGCCGCCGTCTATTATCTATGATGATGAATGTTGAAATTGTTCAATTAACGTTACTTGACTTCAAGAAGGAAATTTGAGAAATTTTCAATTTTAATGAAATCTAATGTTATCACAGCCAAATTATTTTTGCTTGTTTTCATTTCTACTTTTTTATTTTCTTCTTCTTCTTCTAATGATCTTATTTCGTAATATTCAACAGTTTAATTGATGGTCTGCTTGAATTCCAGAGCATTTCAGATTGCTTCTTCAAAACATTCCAGGACTGAAATGCTTGGATTTGTTTTATCGACACCATGCAGGGAAGGTAGAGAAAATATCAAATCCGTACATTAAAGGCACGGAGCTGCGTTATTTCTATGTAAAGAAACCAAAAAAAAAAAAAAAAAAAATGCGTCACTTTGCCTGATCAAAGTTGGTCTGCATTTTATTGTCTTGAATACTCTTGAGACATTACATGAATTCGCAATGCTCCAAAATGCTTTATTCCGTTCAAAGACTTTACGGAATGCTTGGGGCGGATTAAACCATTCGGAGAAAAGCAAAAAAAACACTGACCCGTAACGCTTTTATATAATAATATTACATGTGGCTTGTCGAAAGTCATTGAACGGAAAACAAACTCACGTTCAAAGCCATTCTACAGTATAAGTATCAACTGTCATTTAAGTTAAATACTGTAGTTAATTGCGCCAGTAAAACTATACAAGCTATGATTCTCATCCATGCATATGTTGTTTCACACAAAGGTTTTAATACTCTATTTCATGTTTTTATAGCGTTGAGCAATATTGCAATAAGCAGCTAAACAAATAAATCTCGCTTACCGGAGTAGTTTGATGCCATTACAGAAAATATAAACATGGACTCATGGACTTACCTAGAAACAGAAAAATACGCAATTAATAAAAGCAATAGTTTGGCTTTGATTCTTAAAATAAATATAATATAATCCAACATGAACACAACTTATTGTTCTATATTAAACAGCATGAATATGCATAACTTCTAAAATGTGTAGATTGTATAATGTCGAAATAATAACATGAAATCAAGCACGATATCTTAACGGATTTGATAAAATGTCTATTGCTAACAATTAAAACAAAAGAAGTACAACTGCACAACAAATTTTAACATACAGAATTTGGTTGCAACTATAAGCATGTATTAATGTTAGTATACAGTACATGTAAATGTTAATTATCCGTTCAAACAGATAATATACTTTTAATCCTTCCCGTCATTCAAAATGTGAAGATTAAGTAATTTCAACATGTTGTAAACATAACTTGTCTCCTAAATCATTATTTGTAGATGGGTGGGCAAACATTTATTGATGCAGTGTCAAATTTAATCGTGTATATCCTTACAGCATACGCAATAGTGGTACTCATACGAAACAGCTTTAGAATCGTAATTTGGCATTCGTGAAGTCACGAATGCAATATCGACGAGCCAATTATTTTTAAAAATCCACTCAATGTCATCGCCAATTTAAACTAATTAAGGCATTTTCGCATATGTGATTTCACGTTGGCTAAAGTGCGATTCGTAGTGAACGATGTCTGTGAACCACTAATATAATAATAATATGCAGAATATTGCCCATATTTATAAAGGCATTCATTCAAAATAGAACTTAGGATACAGGCCAAAAACTAACGTTATGGGGTATTTAAAAATGAAAAGTAATATATAAGAAAGGCCGTTGCCAACGATGCACAATATTCTTCAAAAGAATTCTTCAACCAATCTTCCACCATTGAATACAGTACACATTGGAAGATTTTCAAAAAGAAGCATTGAATACACAATGAAAGAGTTGCGAACCGAGCATCGTTGCGCCCTGCCTTAATAACTTGAAATTCGATATATGCAGACATTCCCCAATTGAGCAGATAACCATCAATATTCCATGCCACGGGGCATTTATCAAATAGGATTGGCATGGGATGGGAAGAGAGTAGTAGCTAGTCCACACCACTCGTCCAATATTTATTTTGCCTTCGAGCCATGAAAAAAAGTTCTTGCGAACGAAGGTCTGCGCCGCTTCAAAACGCTCCGAGCCAAAATAATTCTATATACATGCATGTTGTAGCACGAAACTACAAAGTCATAAGATGCAACGTTTCCTATAAATCATCCGCAGCCCGCGTGCCGACGGAAATATCATTTTTGAATTGCATACAAATATATGCAAATGTCGAAAAAGGAGCACGCTCGAACAAGCTCCAGACCAATTGCGGTGGCGCATTTCGACAACAACCGAAGCTATATGCTATTAGGAACAAGTGGGTGCGTTCGGTAATCGAGGTTCCTGGGCGATACATCTGACAAATTGAAAAGGAGGAAAAATACTTCACCAAATACTCTATAAAACACTTCGATTTCACGACCCCGTTTTCCCATCAGTTCGCATATATTTTTTTTTATCCACTCATATCACGAGGGGTTGTTCGAGTGCTTAGTGCGGGGATTTATTGCGAACCATGATGGAGGCAGAATCGTTAAATCATTAATCATGCACATCTATCCTCGAAGCAAAAATGGGAATTGTTCCCAGAAGAAAAAACCCGCTGCTAAAGAGCTGCAGCATGCAGTGCGAGTAATAAAACAAATACTAGTTTGAAAAACTTTGGCTCTTAAGCCCGTACAAGAAGCTTATGACTTTTTCATCTTCCGAACAGAATGAGAGTAGACTTAATTTGTAAAAACTTACGAAAACTCCTTTCTGTAACATTTCATACCAGCAATACCACCATTTCTATTGACACTGACCAACTATGAGAAAAAGACTTTAGTCTTAATTAATTATCCCTCAAATTATCACTATATGCAAATTATCGACTGCATGGGGAATTCAGAATTGGAAAGAAATGAGTTTCGAGACGTGTTGTTGATTTCACGACCCCGTTTACCCATCAGTTCCCAAACACTTTTGACAAAAACAAATTCTTAGATTAATTTTAGAATGCATTGATAGAAGTATTTTAATTAATCACGATACTTCAAGAAATTAAATAATTGACAGAAAACACGCATTTGTTAATGTATTCAAAAGTACGTTTTAAGCGCATTTTCAAATGTATTCAAAACAACGTTTTAAGTGCATTTTTAAATGAATTCAAAAGTACGTTTTAAGTGCATTTTTAAATATATCCAAAACTACGTTTAAAGTGAAGTTTTAAATGTACTAAAAAGTACGTTTTAAGGGCATTTTTAAAAGTATTCAAAACAATTTAAGTGAATTTTTTAATGTATTCAAAAGTACGTCTTAAGTGTAATTTTAAATGAACTCAAAAGTACGTTTTAAGTGAATTTTTAAATATATTCAAAGGTACGTTTCAAGTGAATTTTTAAATATTTCAATCATTTGAAAGGTATCTAACAATTTTCTCGTAAATTTAATTGTTTTTAATATATTTTATTCCTATTCATAAATACTTTTTTTTTAAAGTATGTCTATACATTGCACCAAATTGCCAAATTATAATGCACTTTCAAGGTGTGATGATTTTTAAATTCTCAATTGTGAAACAAATCCTAATGATGTTCAATTAATATAGATAATTTTCTCACAAGTCAATACAATGAGTTGCGTACGCCAAACAGGAACAGCTTGATCGATAACGGTATGCTAAAACAGCAAAAGTGCACTAAAACAGTAATGCCAAACGTCACTAAAGTGAGTTTGAGTCTTACAGCGATGATGGAGTAACACTTCCACCGCGTTTTTTTTCCTTATGATGGCAGGACATAAACCTGTAACGCTATCAATACATGTTTCATCCTCCCATGCCGCTTGAAACAAGGATAAATTTAGGAATGTTACTTGCAAGGTGGAGATTGTGAGTTACGTATACTGCAAAGCACTTTCATATAAAGTCATGACAAAAACTACACCAGACATGTTATTGAATATTAGACTGCTGAGATGCAATTTGAAAAAAAAAATGAATGTTCAGTTGCTGTCAAGGGGATTTTTGGGAGCCATTCAAGCTGCATTTTAGGTTAAAATATGTTTATAATAAAAAAAAAACTTTTTCTTCCAAATTCTCTATATATTAAGCTTTTTCATTTCTAGCTTAAAATACGAAAAATATGACAGACTTTAACAATGAGAGTTCTGATTTTGTGTTGAGCTGTTGATGCCTTTTTTATGACAATACCATTCTGAAAACTTTGACAATTTCATTCCAAAACGGATAGCGGTCCCCTTTAAATCATCCATCGATTTTTGATTCGCTATATCCGACCTCAGGGACTATAATCTAATTTGCCTTATCAAAATAAAACAAAAAAACAACCATACAAAACAAATTTCAAAGAACGTAGGCACCTGTATAAGAGGCGAGGAAAATCCGTGTGCAGAATGCACGATTTGAGTGATTTCCACCACAGTAGCATCTTTTAAACACGCGCTTTAGATTTTAGATGGTCTTTAATAATGCCTCAGTTAATTTTATGAAAGCCCCGACGTGAACCTAAGCCCTTTCACTGCTTTAATTCATCTACTTGATTTCACACGCAGCAGCAGAAAATTCAGACAATGGAGATAACACAACAGAAAACCTGTAGTTGGCCCCACGCTAGAAAAAAAAAATCCTACAAAGACAATTTTAATTTTGCATGCTTGTTTGATTAGTTCGAGAACCATGAGAGGAATGCATTATTAAAAAAGATAATAGGTCGGAAGGAGCCTCCCCATCCTCAATGGCCCGATACTTTCCATGTTCTGGTTGAGCACACATTGGCAAAAGAAACAGGTACAGGGGTGCCCAGACTTTTAATAGTGCTCAAACGACACTTTGAGTGGGTCTTTATGTTGATCGCGAGGGTAACAAAGCAAAAATATGCATTGCATTATCGTCTGGGAGTATAATGGAGGACATAAATGGCTTCTATAAAACTCGTAAAAGCAATAAATAGGAAATTGGGACAAAACGGCTGCGAATGGCATATTGCTTCGAAATATTATAGCAAAAGCAATTGCACAAATACAACCGAGTAATACCGATGGGGGAAAAGCTGTTTAATATTAAACGGGTCTAACATACGTTTTATTGCATGCCTGTAAATGCTGCCTGAATTGCCAAATTCTTACTGCGTTTTTGAGCTCTGGTTATCATTTCCAGTAAAATGCTCAAATGTTTCTAGGTTTATAACACTTCGTATACTGCGGGTAGTAAAGCTTAAACCAAACCACCCCTTTTATATCATGGAAGTTAACGCTCGAATTATAAAAAAAATGTGATACTCAAACTGCGCAAAATGATTCGTTTTAGTTCAATATTGCAGTTCCCACTCTTCAATGCTGAAATAAATGCCTTTGGAGCATTTTTACTACCAAATATGCAGTTAAGTAGACATGTTCGAACTACAATGCCCAAATTAGCGTGGCCAGCGATTAAAACCATTTATAGTCTACTTTTACTACCATACTTTTACATATCATCCCTACGGTAATGATGGTTTGTTAGGTATAGACAACCCGCTGGTTAATCGGCAAGCACTGTAGCGTGACATCTAATGAAAATTACGAAGAAATGAGCAATTCTTATTCACGAAAAAAATTATAATTGCTTGTATAGCTAGCATGTTAATTCAAGCAGTGCGGCAAGCAGCACAAAAACTCGCTGCTGATACTAAACATTACATTTAAGAATCTCCCCAGATGCTGCCCGTTTTCTAATTGCCATTCTATTCATAACACCCCATTTGCATAAATTACAATATTAACTCAAAAATATCACGCTTTATAACTCAATTAAGCTCAGCATGGTACGAAAGAGACCAAATACCGCTACACAGCCCATGTTTCGTCCTTATTGTTATGATAAAGTAAAAATAAGCACTTCTGATTGGGTTATAGGATGCCTTCAATGCCATCGTTAGAATCTATTGTAAATGCTCCAGGCACGCTGTGCAACTTACAAGAAACGCCTAAATTCCTGGACATGTTGAAACAGTATACGGAAGTCGCCCGAAAGAACACATTTGCATAAGGCTAATAAGCATCTAAGCATTTCTAATTGGGTTATACCGTATACAATGTCAACAATATCACAAGTAGAATTTATTGAACAAACTATTGTAAGTATCAGACAAGTAATTCCATGAACTTACATGTACATGTAAACGGTTCATGTCATGCCAGCAGCACGTCAGAAAGACCATTTATTCGATGTTCTGATCTTGGCCAAAACTTGCATTTAAGCCGTTGTTGACAGTTTAAAATTATGATGCCACTTTATGGGTCAACGATTAAATGTTAAACATCTTCACCATATTAAAAGCAAAATATGTTATGCTCAAGTTCATGTCAAATACTTTTTTTTTTGTAACCCAAACATGCCCAGTGCATCTGCGTCACAAATATCGGTATTACGTGCTTGGGAATGTCTCATTTCCGTAAAAGACAGCTATGAAATACTGCATCCTTCTGTCCTTTTGTGCTCAAAACTAGAGATCAGCCTTTTCTACCCACTCGAAAAGCCTGCTTATACAAATCCTGTAGAGAACCGTTGAACTGCATGCATTCTGCACTATGCCGCCCTGCTTTAGCCGGATTTTGCGTGAAAAGGATTTGAAAATATGCCCTGAGTTATTCCATATTATCATGCACAAAAATCTTAACTTTTTCGAAATTGATATTCTGGGGAGCAGACATATCGTGCACGGTGGATTTTTTTTTATATTTTTGATAATATCTGGAAGTCATAGAGGGCCTACAAGAGAGAAAGATACGGTTCCATTTTTTTCGTACAATTCACCATTCATTAGAATCGCAAATAGCAAGATGAGTTTCATTTTGGCTTTAGAAAAGAGCCTAGCTACACTGACGCGACAAAATTACACGAGCGCCTCGAGAACTTTTATATTAACAAAGAAAGGACGTTCCGCGAAAGACATTATAATAGATAATGAAGCAGAAAAATAACCGAACGAAAATCCGAGCCTTTTTTTCGGGGAAAAAGCAGAAAATAACATTAGCTCAAGTGACGATAGCAGCGAGTGAATCATGAGCTGCATTAATATTCATAATGATCTCGAACCGTTCCATATATGATAATGCCCGCAAAAACTACCTGCGTCAAAAGCAAAAACTTGTGCTCGGGAAAAATTAAATCACTAATGAGCTTAAACAGTGATTATCAAAACAAATCTTATATGCGAAAACACCGCAAACATTTTTTTAGCGAACTTTTTTACTTATACGAAGATTAACGAAATGTTCGGTACTTTCGAAAGCTTGATAGGGAAAAAAAGCCGCCTTTAAGCCACTTTCTATATCTTATCTCATAAGGGAATATAACCAATAACATAAGCATTAGATGTTTTTGATAATGAAACCTGCATTTTAGGATAATCTTATACAAAGAAACCAGATTATGATAATAAATATACACATGTAGCACTAAATAAATCTCATATGTATATAATATCTTAAAGAAAATATTCAAAAATCATATGTTCGGTAATTGAAAACAAAATCTCTTTACGGCTTAGAAAATTGTTGTACGAAAACAAAATTAATATGCAGCAAATGTATATGAATAAGATCCTATCGAACTAAAGATATTCATTAGAATAACGTTGACAAGGTAACAAGACCTCTCACGTGTGTAATTTTCTTCATGACATTCAAGTTTCCTGCATAATCCAAGCAGGTATAGACCACTACTTCCTCACACGAATATTAGATGTCCTATCACGACAGGCAACTGTCCCCACCATCGAGTAAAAGTGAGGGGACTGACAGAAGCATGATCCAAATATTGAACTGCGAAGTGTGATCAGATTTCTGCCAATGAAAGGGACAGCACTGGCTGAAATTCATCGTCAAATTCATCGTGCATGGTACCAATGCCATGTCATGCAGGAAACAGGTCTGGGATTGGTAAACTATCTTTGAAAATGGCAGGATAGACGTTCCGGATGAGTGATAATTTGGACGCCATTGGCGACCATCCTGCAATCATACACTTGACACGGAATTTTCTATGCTGGTCTAGATGACTCCCTGCAATGGTTGAACAAATGTTTGGAAAATGTGAGGATTATATGAAAAAATAGTCTGTCCCATAACTATACTATATGTATGTATATATTTGTATGTTTCATTTGAATAAATTCAGAACGTGAGAGGTCTTGTTACCTTATACACTGTATATAGAACAGCCCTCGTATAACGCTTATACAGGGTGTTTTTGAACTCATGGTACAAACTCAAACTGGTGTTAGAGTGAACTAAGGTAAACATTTTGCACCATAGAACCTAGGGTCCAAAGGTCACTATTAAAAAGTTACAAGGCCAAATGGGCAGCTGGTACATGGAACATTTAATGGGTTACTTGAGTTGTGGCATCGAAATGGAAGCATACACAAATCAAGAACTGGTTCATATGCATTTCATTTGAATAACGTAGTGTATAAGACTCCAGTGGACAGACAAGAAGATACTGTGGCCAGAATTGCAGTTGCTGCGGGCAATGTAAATGACATGCCGGGCATCTTTGAAAGAGTGCGTCAATCAATGCGTCGCCGATGTGAGGCTTGCATTAATTGTAATGGTAAAACGTTTGAGCATTTAGTGTAAAACGTTGTAATAAACACGTAATTGTTGAAACATTCTGTGCCAACGTTAATTCCATGTAACTTTTTAATAGTTACCTTAATTGGACCCTAGGTTCTATGGTGAAAAATGTTTACCTTAATTCACTAACACCAGTTTGAGTTTGTACCATGAGTTCAAAAACACCCTGTATATGACATCACTAAAACTATCAAAATTTCACGATAATTATTGTCATTTCAACGACCTTAATTTTTATAAATGAGAACTAATTTAAAACATAAATTGATAACAAAATCGTTTGTCAAATTTATTATGATTTTTTGATCATAATAGTATAGTCATGGGATAGACTATTTTTCCATATAACATTTTCCAAACATTTGTTCCACCATTGCAGGGAGTCATCTAGACCAGCATAGAAAATTCCGTGTCAAGTGCATGAATGCAGGATGCTCGCCAATGGCATCCAAATTATCACTCATGTGGATTTACATCCACAGGGTATGTTTTTTAAATTTTACAAATTTAGGGCAAACTCGTTGCTTACTATAGTTGAGCATTTTAGGTCATATGATTTATAGCAGAATTTCGATAAACGACACAGGGGAAAAATATCTGCAAAGAAATGGGTCGTCCACGATTAAAATCACACGGTACTACTAGGCTATAAATAAGAAATCACATGCATAAATATGTTTCAAAAAGTCTTAAAATGCATTAAATTATCCAAATATAGCGTAAATCACTAATCGAAAAACAGGCAAAGCTAAGTATGAATTTCTCATTTAATACTGTTTCGCTTGCTCGATAAATTTGATAGGCTCCAAATTAGTAAATAATACCAATCATAGCCTCATGTTACCTCATCTAATCTAATTTCAGTTTGACCAAGCTTTAAGTTTCACGAACTTCACCTGTTTTCCAATCAGAACTTGATAGCTGGATTTACAATGAATTATTGTTATTGTTGTCATGGCCACCCCATATTGAAATTCCGCAACATTATTCGAGTTGTTGATGACTTCTTCATAAAACTTTCACAAAAACTGTCCATGAACATCAAAAGAGCAGCTTAGCATATTGCATCGTTAGCACTAGTAAATGTGTGAGACGTACATGTAGCTGTGTAGCGTGTAATCTTGCATTATCTAAATCCTAAACAAAACTTAGTGAAAAATTAACTAGCCCAATAAAATCAGAAGGAAATCAGTTTTGCAAGAGCTAGCTTTTACTGGAATTAAGAGAGATTCTTATCGACTTTTTCGCATGAATAACAGGGTTATGTCCTGCCATTACATCTGCAATAAACATTGCAGATCTGGAAGAATCTGAAGAGATTCGTTTTTCTGTCTTGTCAGTCAGCATAAAGCGTACACTGGCACCGTTGTTCACAATAAAGATACCATCGTTGGCTGTCGAGACCTATAATGTTAAGCCAGAAGACACCCGGTAGAGTTTTCCAAGGGAGAAGATAATTTTCCTTAACTCATTTATGACAAAGATTGAAAGAGGTGATTTCCACTGATGAAATTAGGCACACGCGAAGATTAGCTTTTTCTCGTAATGCAATAGGGCATTACGACTTTCCAGTTAGTTAAACTTGCGAGCGCTAAGATGGAGTCCGAGAAAAAAATACAGGCATCACACGCTAGAGAAAGCCTCTGGGAAATAATGACGTTTGAGGAGCAAAAAATTCAGCGAATGGAAGAGATAAAAGAAATCATTTAATCGCTCGCATGCAGAATAGGTTTCTTGTTTCTTCTATCTGGCATCAATCCAGGTCCAAGAGCAATTACAAAGTCTGCCGGAAGTGCCAATTGGCCGAAATGTTTAAAAATGCACACCCAGAAGTTATCCAAATTCAGCATAACATTTTAAAAGAAAAGTAATTTAACTTTCTCTGCACGCAGACATCGTGATGGAATATTTACTTTCATAGAAGTTACTGGAAATGCTCCAAAAAAGGTTGAAAAAAATAACAAGCTTCATTAACACGTCCCATATACTGTACAGTACCTGCTCTTCCAATAAGGGAATTGCCAGAAAACAGTAAATAGTTTGTGTATCTGACATCACATGATTTCCAAAGATTATATAATCATACTGATACAAATCACACAAAACTTGTGTAGATTTAATGTAATACAGTATCACTCCATATTACAGACAGAGCAGAGCAATAGGAGATATTTGGAGATATCAAAGTCAAGAGTTTCTATAATTTCCACAATTATTATCACGCAGCAATATACTGATAACCATTTACAAGAGTAATTATCGACATGGAATAGATAATACGCAATGAAAGAATTATATAATATTGAATTAACATCATAATCCGTTTGATGCAAAGTGCTTTGTTCAATGCACATTTCCAGATGAGCTCAAAGTCAGATTTGACAGGGACAAAATTTATTTCCATATAACCTGCATTATCAGAAAACAATAATTGTTATAATGAATTCGATAAATAGTCTAGTGCGAGCAAACCATCATACTGTTTCAATTTATTACATACACATAAGATGAATAAGACATTGTTAAATCGTTTTCATAAAGAAATAATGAAAACTTGGCATGCATTTTCATATTTAACAGACTCGCTATTCCCAATAAAACAATTAAAGAAATGAGACAAAAATTGCATTAATTGACATTAGAGGTCAGCACATGTAATTGTTACGCTGACATTCTTGTCTTCCTTCCCATCTCTCCAGCAGTCGAAGACAACTCTTGTGAAACGCGCTAGCGACTATTGGGACTAACTTTAAGGACGTATGGTGCATTCAGGCATGAAAATGTTCATTTACCAAGTTTTAACCAAAACCTCGGTTAACTGAGATCGGCCTTTCGTAACTATAGCAACTCAGCCATAGCCACTTAGAGCCTATGATTGCCTACATAGCCGCAATCGTTGTCTGGCTTCCACAGCAACAACAACAAAAAGAGGCCAATAACGCTTTTTCTTCTGGAAACGTACTTTTGACAGATCCAGCAGTTCCTAAATGCTCGCTACACACAGCATATTTTAGGTTCAGACAGTTGATGGGAATGAAAATGAATGGCGCCATGCGAGCAGCCATTACCAGCCAGAATTACTGGTTCCAACAGGATAAATTCCACTGCACACTATCCCAACAGGCTGTAGCTGCATGTACACATTTATCCAATAAAAGTTAACGGCTAGAATCTTTTACGTTTCAAGTCTTCCATCAACTTTAGGTTGGTTTCTCAGTAACCATGCTGACATTACCGAAACAAGCATCCCCTGGAGTCCATCGCAGTCCATCTTCAGGGACTATCTAGTCATCAAGGTTAGAACCTGTTCAGTAGAGGATGGTCAAATTGCCAAAGCAATCGAAGTTGCAAGATTTATTTTAGCCTGCTCTTGAATGAAGAAATGGATAAACGCTGTTGAGTGGAAAGCCAATCCGACCTTAGACCTCTTAAATCTAATTCCTTTATCAAAAATGAAGAATATTGAATGCAGATTGAGTATATTAAACTAGGTAACCTTTGTATCTCAGATATAGGAAGTATATTGTGGAAATAAAGTTACAAGCTGTATATGTATACGAAACTATTTTCAAAATACTATAGGCAAATACGCTGAAATAACTTGGAGCAAACTGACTTCTACGTGCATTTTACACATGATGTAGTTTATTGCAGTTAATGAAATGCCATTGCAATGATACTTCCAGTTTAGTGTATGAACCATGCAATATATAGGCCTACTGTGCATTTATAATGTATTTTTATAACATAATTAGAATTGAAAAAGTTTCCTTCATAGCTGTTCTGTTATTGAAGTTTAAAATATTAAAAATATTTTGTCAACTGATGAAATATACATGTACATGTAGGATTACTTACAATTTTACTGGGCGTAATTTTGCAATAACAAGACCCCACTCACGATTAAAAAAAATATTATATTTACTTAAGCAACATTGTCAAAATGTACACAAATATTTACTTAGATCCTTTTATGATTACATTTATTTTTACGTACTTTTCAGTAGTAATACACAAAGGTTTTCGTTCCAGTAAATATGTTGTAAATGCAATCCCTATCAATAATAAATATGGTGTTGATATTAATCGAATAAATTGGGGGTCATAGTAAGCCTTACAAAAGTTTTTCACTGGAGCCTTGACATAAACAAGTCACTGACCATTTCGACGACAAAAGGAAGGAAAAATCGCAATACAAGAAGGGCATTCATTTAAGTAGCGTTCTTAATCGGGTGATCGAAGAACGAAAACAAGTGAGCCATGGAAACAAGACTGACGATAATCTGCAGCAGGGTAAAAAATGAACATCCCCTAATGTCCAGGGCTTTCAGCATGATACTAATCAGCCCAGACAATTTCATTTCCTTTCAGATAAATTGAATTTTTATGCTGGTCTGCCAGGCAGAGCCATCCCAATATACTTTTCCGAGTAAGCGTTTTAATATCATATGTGGTGATAACTAGTGTTCTGGAAAGTTCGGCACTCAATGCCAAAAATAGAAATTAAATCCATGAGATATTGCATCGCGAAAATCGATGCAATTAAATTACACGCTGGTTGCAACGATCACTGGAATAGCGATGCAAAATGGGCGATTTTCTGACTATTTTGGCGAAGGCGTTCAAGAAGGCACTAACATTGTGCGAACAATTTGGAGTTAAAAGCCAAAAGGCATCGTTTTTCATTCGCTTCTGGGGCAATAAAAATAACACTTGCAGAACGATCTCTAAAAATAGTGCAAACGCGGCGAACCAAGTTCGATTGGAAAACAAATTAACCTATGATCTAACGCTAACATTCTTGTAAATACCACAGTACGTCCTAGCTGTTACTAGCAATGACATGTTTGCCCCAAATACACATGTAAAAGCATGTGTGCTGCATACATGCACGAAATGTTAAAACGTTATTCACCATACACACACAATGAAGTATTTCGCTATTGTTGCCGATCCCAAGCCCGGGAAATGGAAAGGGCTTGGCAGATGAGTGGCGATTCGTAAAACGACAACACGATTGATATCTGCTGTTGTACAACTAAGTTTCTTATTTCCATAAAAATAGGTTAAAATTAAAAAAAGTTAAGCGACACGAGTAAAGAATGTATCTGTGAGATACTGTATACGTGCAATTAATGCTGTGATGCTGATGCAAATCTGAACATGCAAGAGTTATATGCATGATGTGTATCATACTGTTGCAATAAGTTACTTATAGCAGTTACTATACGTTGCACGTCTAGTTTGATGCTTAAACAGATTATTCCAACATATTTACATTCGTTTGTTTCCAGAAACAACTGACAACAATTATAAACAACGTAGCTTAATGATTCTATGGGTGAGAACACACTGAACGTTTATTGAATGCGCTTACCACTCGGCTTACATTAGCGCCACCAAGGGGGATAAGAATGCGGCATGCGTTTTAAATGAAGGCGCACACAAAAAAAGCTTAGCCAAGCCAGCCTGAGCTTGGAAATCTGAAAGCAGATTTGCAAGACACAGAGTGGCACACAGAGCACTATTGGTCAAAAGTGTAGCCATCGATTGTATGCCGCCTATGTACCGTAAAAACATGTCCCGCATTCATCATATGAGATGCTAATGCGCATGTGGACTGTGGAAAGTTTTACGCGGAATGTTTCACCTAGCATAACGCATGCAGTGGCGCCATCAAGCACACTGACCATCACGCTGATATCAGTATTCATTGTGCGCCCCAAAGCTGGAAACAATTAAGCAGGAAAGAAGCTGGTCGAAAGTAAGCATTCAATGTGTTCTCACCCTATCTGTGGAAATTGCTATGTTGAAAATTTCTTCAAAATTAATTACCTTAGTGTTTAATATGGTAAATCACAATGTACGATACGAGAGATGGCATTAAACAGTTTTCGATTTTGATAAATGCGATATTTGTTTGCCTTAGAACCCAATTTGTGACGAAACGTGGCAATACGTTACGAACGTACAAAGGCTTATCTCCAAGACGTGAGGGCAAAAGAATATGATTTCCCTTCAATAAAAATATGTACATTTCAATTGCCATTCATGTCAAAGACGCTAAATCATAAAAGCCATCGCGTATCTCGGGCGCTATTAAATCAAGCCCAACGTCTAGTTATTAGGCCATAACTTTCGACATTTATTTTCAATGAAGCAAGTAAGACGCTTATGGTGAAACACGAAAGGTGCGCTGATAGGCGATCAGTCAAAGGTCCCCCCATTTAACTCGGCATTATGAACACTGTCAAGCATAATATTGAAATAAAATCTGCTTGCAAAAAGAAAAAAAATACGAAGGTACTAGAGCATCTCCATGAGGGGAAAAAAACGAAAACAGCGATTTCCAAAGGCTCGTTAAATTTGAATGTTGGTGCATCGTTCGGAGGTGCTTATAGAAAAAGCCTCGCTAGAGCACTGCTGCCATTCAACTATTGATCTGCCTTAATATAGAGCAGATTTCGTTGGGTACACATGCACAGGGATTTCTGCTATTACCGAAAATACCTTCCTCTAGGTAATTTGCTCTGCAAATAGATACTTATCAGGAGCCATTTGAAATCATTCCAAATGAAGGCTCCGAAGACAATAAAAAATATATAGAGTGAACTAATGCGCACAAACTCTTTGATGCGAGAGAAAGCTGAAGCCTCCGAAATGTTTGTTGAAAGAAACCCGCAAATAAATTCGACGGAATGGTATTTAAAATTATCGGAACCGTACGGAGAATTGTAGAGAAACCGAGCTTATAATGGACCTGAAGAAATGAAAACTGAACAGGAATTTCAATAACAAATACAGGAAACATCCAAACACATTATTGGAAAATTCTTTTATCAAAAACATCATTTTAAAAACAGAACAAATGCAAGTTAAATTTTTTTCTTATCGACAGTGTTGCGCTGGCATTCTGCACAATATCAGTTCCGCTGAATTGGTGTACAATTTTTGTGCAATGAACTTTAATACGTTCCTCTGGTTCGTATTAATTGTGCAATATACACATGGTACGCATGACTGCAGTATGAGAAAAAAATACTTCTGAATGTCTTTAAATATAAATGTATAAAATAATCATGATACGATTTTCTTCAAACATTTCGCCAACATTTACTTTTCCCTACTGGATGCATTCGCAACATTAAGCATCGAATGTACTTCTAAACATCTACTACGACAAGAAAATGCATCTGCAAATATATGATAAGATTTTTTTGTTTTCATTTCGATGAGGAGGTACGTCGAAACGCAAACGCTACTGCTGAATCTGAAACAAATACATTTGCCAGATATCTTATTGATGTTGGTAAAGCATTCCGAGTAAATGGACTACAGAAAAATATGAACAAGTACAATTGGGAAATTTCAATAGTTCGATTTTTACATTTAAAGCGAAATTGTTTTTAAATTTTTACTTTATTCCACAATTTCAGCTCAAAATTAACATTGGGCTAATTTTATCACTACTGTATTTGTCAACGATTCTACCTAGAGAATCGTGCTGTTAGAAAAAAAATAAACTTTTATCATAAATTTTCATCAGATTTAATTTTCAGAACAGAAGCAAATATGAGCATCAATGGATGGTTGCTCATCGTGTAACTACTAATTGATATGGCCATGATATGCCATCTCCTTTATTTCCTAGGTTACAAATTCCCTACTATTTGGAAATTTCGGTTGATTAGCAATCCCTATTGATCATCGATTTTTATCCACTTTAATGCTTACCTTCATTGCCCGCAAATGATCATTCGAAAACGGTATTTATGGTAGACGTCATTTGCCGCTAATGATCATGGGCGAATCAGGATCAGACAGAAAACGATAAAACATTGTTCAATGACACGTTTAGTGTTCGATCCTTATGACATGATCATCAAAATGTCTTATGGTCTTTAAAAATACAATAAAAGCACCATAAAAGGATTACACCCATTTCTAAAAATTCTGTGCATGCATGTTGGAAATGTGACAGGATTTTATAACTTGCCAGTTGATCAACCAATTTAATTATGTCATACACTGTATAAAGTACATGTATAGCCGTACCGTATAAAAATGAACAAACTATAGTGAAACGTTTTCCAAGAATAACATATTAAGTGACGTATTGCATTTACTGTATGATACATTTTTTAACCATGTAATGCATTTATGATTTAATAAAATTTTATATTAATTGTATAATAGTACGTTTAACAGTATACGATGACAATGTAGACGTTCAAATCATTTTGATGATAGATCCATTGACGTTAGGAACATCGTCCTGGAAAGTGGCTTGACTCACCCCTCCCCACCATATGTCATTTATTTGCTGAAAGTAGGGTACTGAATTGAATTGATGCCCTTTTTGAAATGATACACAATTAGAACACACAATGTCTTGGAATAAATAAAACCTTTTCAAGACCTAAGCTTTTATGAATCTAATGCAACAGCAAATCATTAAAATGTACTTACATGTACATTGCAGAGAAAAGACGTTAACAAAATAATAAATAAGCAAATATCGACACTAAGCATGACGGGCAATAGTTATTCATTATAAGCCATGATTTTTGACCACCCCGTCAAATTTTAAACAACCTGCATGTACATCAACTTGCTCAACCATTGGATTGCCACAAAATATCTCACCATATTCTATTTGTGATCACACGATAACCCATTTGCATTGATAACTATGATGAAGAGCACCCTCATAAACATTAAAAATGTAATTCATGTTTTTATAGTTGAAGTCTGGTAAGAAGCTTGGAAAGTTCAGTACCAAACGAGAACATTCTGGAAGATTGGACCGCTGTTTATTGAAAATGCGTCGGCAGCTGAATACAAGCCAGGAAAGATTCGACAATTCTGCGCTATGCCATGGCATTAAAACTCGGTATTAAAAGTAAAACGAGGTTTTGCGGAAAGAACACAATGCCAGGTTTATCCAGCAGCAGTTTGGACGCCTTTTAAAGGATTGAAAGGCCGCATTTATGGCGCATCCGCATTGGAAATCTGGAATACTGATAGCTCAAGACTAGAGTGGATATATGCGATGGAAACTGGGAAGTTATCTAGCGATAACCCATTTTCTCTCAATGTGACGTCAATGACCGGAATAGTTGATATTACCGCTATATATGGACTGAAAGGCTATCACCGAGCTTAAAAATACTGCTGAGTAATTCAACCCAACTATGTCCTGATAGTGACGGCTGTTACGATAGCACAATGCCAAATCTCTTTCAAGTGTGCCAAGTACGAAAGGCAAAAAGAAATTTTAAAACAACGGTTTATTTACCTGATTATAGAACCATTGCACGAGTAGAGAAATTGAGTAACAATAAGTGCTAGTCAGCATGAGTATGTGAAGTACAGTACAGTTTGCTACGTGCAAAAAAACGTAATTTTCTCTCCCAATTCCATAGCAGGGAAAGGAGTTCATCTGATAGACAAGTTTTACAATGGACCTTATGCAGATTTCGTCAGTATGCATAAATCACGTGACATTTCATTCATTTTATTGGCGAAAATTGCCCGAAGGCAGTGTCGAGGCATGTTCTTTTAGGGCCGGTTGCACCAACTTAGGTTAAAATCTGAGGTTTACTAACCTTGGGTAAAAATTTGACTCCAGGTTAACCTTCGGGTTAGATGTTGTGTTGCACCAATTAACTCTCGATGGAACTCTGGCTTCCCCTGTCTGCATGACCAGGTGGTGTAGCACGCGCAATTCCCTAGCTTAATCAGATTCATCCGTAGTGTCCGCCATGTTGTTTTTCCTAATAACCCGAGGTTAATCCTGCCTACTGACTGTGTTAACCTTTCTCTTCATTTTTTCCCTAACCCGTGCTTGTGCAATACAACCTAGAGTTACGCAGTAGGTTAACTCTCGATACAAGCATCACTTTATGTAGCCTCATACGTAACTCTGCATAAAGTTCATTATTTACACATTTTGTCAGGATATAAAAAAATGTTTAAATATTTTTCGCTTCAACGTCGTGGTTTTACTGAAAATCGTAAGTAGATGTAAGAAGTGTTCACCTTCAAGACACAAAAAATTATCAAATATGGTTAATATTTACATATCTCGTAGGTGCGCCATTCGCGAAGGCGCAAAGCATCTTTACATATCTTTTTTTCTCATACTAACGAAAATTTGTTTAGAAAGTCATGCATTTCTGTGCACTTGCTTAACATATCCGAAATGCGAACTACGATGTAAATATATGGGTATACATATTTTTTCTTCATTCTAATGAAACTAATTTTAGAAAGTCATTTCTGTGCACTTGCTGAACATGGGTTCCGCAAGACAAACACACGACTACAGTATGCACTTTAATGCATTGATAACTATTTACACTAATTCATTTACATCGTTGTAAGGATAATGCCATGCTATTCTTCAATTCTTTACCCAACAGTCAGTGCGTAGTACCAATTTACAGTTATATAAAAAGCCATTAAAAAGATGATTTTCAGTAACCAAAATCTTTAGCAATTTTTAGAATCGCCAGTTTGAGGAATGCTGAATTATTTAAAGCCATTCTGGCAGCGATAAAAACAGCAAAAAAAAAAAAAAAAAAAAAAAAAAAAAACAATTAGGTTTTGAATTTGCAGAAACAAAATTCACTTCGTGTATTGGCTTCCCATTTCTTGGAGTTTCCGCAAGGCATGACGACAGTGACAAGTTGATGGCAACCGTATGAAAGCCTAACAGACAGTCTAGGCATACAGGTGTACTGCATATGTACTGCATAATCAAGTCTTTCGGGATTATCATCGTATCCATTTATTTTTTAGAGCTGACACGCGAGTCAACATAGATCTAGATTAATCACAAGAAGAACGACGGCTTTACAACCAATTCGCAGAAATGTAAAATCTTCGTACACTTGAGGGACAGCGTATCTGTACTGAAAGACTATCCGTGCGAAATGCCAAACTACTTGCTAAAGAAAAAAGACCGAATCCCATTACTTCACAATTGGACTGGAGCGTGAAATTCACTTCTGCATGTGTGCCTATCAAAACATACATCAATACCAACGTCATTTCCTTGTCAGAAATAACCACACCACTGAATTCAATTAGAATGCAAGCTTACCGATTTGATAAGCAGTCAATATGTCAAGAGAATACGAATATTTTTATTAAAAATTCAAGTTGTAGTGACTACATATGACTGTGCTTCAGCACAAGAAATAAAATTTTTAAAACAATGCAAATGATGCTTGCAATATTTCCATAGTGCAAAGTTCTACACTGCATTTGCAGTCCACTTGAAATATTTTGAAATATAGGCTGCTGTACGTATACTGCCAGAAAAATAAATACTACGCAGGATTGGTAGATTAACATAATATTAACAATAAATATTTGCTTTAGATAACTGATTGTTTTGAGAGTAGCAACGTTTATCGTAAAGTATTATTTTAAAATTGTATAAAAATATCGTTAACTTCATATATACAGATCATTTATAAAATGTATATACAAACTACAATGTACATTGTATATCAAAACAATAGCAGCGCCCTAAAGACAAATTGGTATATGTAAAATAAATCCTTTTAAAAATGCACACACAAATGTATACTGTATCTACAGTATATTCTTGCGAAACAAAAAAAAGCATACAGATTAAGTTCATCATGAATAGACTGCACGATTTTTAACAAACGTGTTATGCAATAAAACACAATGTTAAATTTTTCAACATGTATGTAAATGAAAATGTTATACGCAAAAATGTTACATGTTTTGTAGCATTTAAATTGCATAAAAATTTCTAAATTTGGAAATTTTTAAACAAGTCTTTCATATACATGTAGGTTTATAAAACGTTGCTACAAGTCACGTAGTTTTCACAGGACACAGTGGTATTACCTCAAATTGTATAGTGCAGTAATGCGCTGCTACCCAAAATGTAGACACACATAGACCAGCGTAAAGCAAATTTAATTTGTTGACAATGTTTAAATTCGAACAACTTTCGAAAGCCTCGCTTTATAAAAAAAATAACAATAAATTATAGAGCCAGCAGGCTGTCGTACATGTATTGTCAACACATCAAAAAAGTTGGAAGTCTCCACGGTACTCAGGTATTAATTCAGCGAAGCGCGCGCAATGCATGTGTGTTCAGGGGCCATCTTTTTCCATCAAAACCGACGCAAATGTGCGACAGACTAAGGCGATAATCACATAAAAAGAAACGCTGGCTGCCCACTTCGTATTACCGGCAGTTAACGCAATAAAACGAAAGGATTTGCAGAAAAAATGCATCTCGAAGGCCTGCAGGAGTAGTCAGAAAATGACTATTCTGATAAGATCCATTCCACAGGCCTAGAAGTTATTTTCTAAATGCGGCTTATTCAATTTCATTCTCTGCGGCTCTACGCTGAAGAATGCTAAGCTGCACAATGTGCACATGTCGTCCATGTGGACCAGAGAGAGAAGAGTGAAATTGAAATGGAAAGCCCGTATGAAAAACCATGACAACGGTGGCGACATGCGTGCACGCATCATTATACGGAGTTATTATCCGCGTAAATAGGATAAAACTGTTTGTTCAGAAATGAAAAATGTTTTATAACGAGTGCCCCAAATAAATACGCCGTTTTACTGCACTGCGATGGGAAGGAAACCATATCTTATGAGTGACATTCTCTAGAGCGGGCTATGCTAGAATTAGCATTAGTCAGCCAGCAAACGCTGCGAGAACTGCGCGCCTGCTGATGCGCACATGGCCCCTGGTGCTGAAAATGGCACTTATATGCCAGAGTTCATTTCCTCGCGGGTCTGTTAAATTCGCCATTAATATTACGGGAAAAATGGGTGGGGAAGGGACGAAGACTTAAGATTGAAATCGTGCGGGAAAATGGACTTTGCAGGAGAAAAATGCAGAAAAAGAGAGCAAAAACGTCTTCTCCAATTTCGACAAAAATGATGCTGTACATGTGCACGTGTTGAAGGATGTCGGAACTCATCCTTAGGTGATAATTTATGCAATGTTAGATTATGTCATTTTTCAGCGATTGGTCATGATTATGTCATTTTACACAAGAATAACATAGCTTTGATGAAATTCGCAACGCATTTTAATTTTGACATAATGAATACAACTGCATGTATATACAGTATATATACTAAGGGTACTCAGAGAGGCGTTAAATTGTCCTCGATTTGGGTACAATTCAGCGATTATGACAAATTTAATATACGACATTTATTTTGAAGAACCAAGCCACGTGCCAAGGTTTATTCCGAGAACCGCCGTAGAAGTCAATGTTTGCTCCGTCGTCATTTGATTTTTCGATTCGAAGAATCGGAATGAAACTTGACAATTCGTTAGGCCTATACCAATGAATATTCAGGATTTGGTCGCGTGGCTTAATTGGCTCTTCAAAATAAATGTCGCATATTTGTCATAATCGCTGAATTGTACCCAAATCGAGCACAATTTAACGCCTCTCTTAGTACCCTTGCTTTATGTTCCGTGATGAATTTTTTTTGTGAAATGGCGTATTTGACAGAACAAATAATTTAACAATTAATGTAAATTCCGTAAAATACCGCAACCATAAAAGTTAGCATGTCTTCATCAGGTGTCTGTTAATAAAGCCGAAATAATTTAAATTGGCAATACATATCTACCCACAGCAGTATGATATTACTCATACTGCCCCAACGTCGAAACGTTTTTTTTGAATAAAACAAACCTTTTTATGGTTGCAGTATTTTACGGCGTTTAATTGTTAGTTCAATTCAAACCACTTGATGATAAAAGATGAAGATTGAACAAACTGATAGTTGGTCGCAACGTTCTTGTAATAAACGCAGCCTGATTCGTATAATAGTCTCGAAGGAAACGGTTTACCAAAATCAGTTAGTGAATGTTGCATGACGAGGATAATGTTCATATGGCTCTAAATGCATTACATTTAGATATATTTTTGAAAATTGAAAAAATAAAAATGCGTCATGGATTTGTTTTGGTGATTTTGAGAAAGTTTGAAAAAATCCGCAGACGATAAAATGACGTTATTTGAAGACATGCTTTTCTCAGTGTAATTTCCCATGTAATTACTATGTAATACATGTATAATTAAATTTAAGCGAAGAAATTCGTGAAGGAAAACTGTACCATTTATTACCTGGATCCTACACTTGAAGGTCTTCTAGGATGATATCTCAAAAAAGGCCTTTGGATTAATAAACCACTTTGCAGCACCAATCAGGAATTTATGGCATTTGGCGAAAGTTTGGTGGATTTAGTTATTGGTAATACCGTGGTTACATAAACAGAATAATGAAATGCTCTGATAAAGTATACGGAAAGGTTCTGCCTTATACCAACTTCAAGTGACTGGATAGATTGAATAAGGTGAAGCGAGATATCCGAAGTCTCGCTTATACTTTCTAAGCCACCTTATATACATGTGTGTTATTTAAATACACTGAATGTATACTGTACGTACAGTATAGCATGCAGCACTGGCTGAATAACAAATGCAAAGTCGGCAGCAATTCTTTGGTTGTCAAGTGCAAGCTTGCTCTTGTAAAATGTCTTCATTGTTTGGCCACCTATATATAAGTATATACAATTAACTTAATGCTCATCTGTTTGTTTTCCGTCTCTAGGGATGACGCACGCAATGTTCTTAACTGTTGATGACGCTGATCATTATTAATTGCTTTGTTTACTTTGTTTGGCCAATTAGTATTTGCTTGCCAATTTTTTCTTTTAGCACCAAGCATTTTTAGTACTTCTTTACGGATTGATCCTAATGGCAGTACCATTTAGAAATTTCAACTTTTTGTTAAGATTATGATATTTAGCGTGTCCATGGCAGAGGTACCGAGCAGTACGTTGTACCAATCCTACGATGCATACACCAGTCGTGCCAGTCAGTTTGTTGTAAACTTCTGCATGTTCCAGTTGCCATATACAGTACATTATATTTAGTGACTCCGCGTTTCTTCAAGCCTTCTGTCTGAGAACTGTAATGTTAATAATGTAATAACCATCGATATGAAATGAAATGGATTATGGATAGTATTCAGTACTTTGCATAGTTAATTGCTAAAATATGGACAGTTTTATTTGTGAAATTTTTACATTAGCGAACTTCCCATCTGAAATCGTGAAAGTTACGGAATACCCAGGCTCATTAAGTTTTAGCAATGTCTTCACCGGCAAGCTGAAAAATTCCTTAAAAATATCCCAATTAAGCAACGGAACTCACTTTGCTGCACGTGCTATAGAGTCAGGCAACACAGTAAAAGCGCTTCATTTCTTTTCTTTTTGGGTTCTGTTCATAGACCGCAACTATTTAAGATGAAAAGTTTTGGAGTTTTATCTAAAAAGTCGCGTTTGAGAATATTTGTTATTTTCGATCCATGATTTTCGTGTTTGATTTTCATGACTAGAAACTAGGAGGCGAACATTTCGAAAAACGAAATATATGTAGGTTGAGCATTATAACTGCATATACATATGTACTTGTTGATGCGCGTCTAAGGATTATCTTGAGATGAATGAGCTTATAGTATATCGAGTTGCAATGAAAATATTCTTATATATTTTAATAAAGCTTAATTACGTTCAGCCTTCGGCTGAAAGTTAATCTGTGCATGCAATTTACTTTTTTCAGTTAATACATTTATATTTAGAATTGTCAAATAATGGAATGACTGGAAGGAATGCATTTGAAAAGTACTTACTTGCAATTTATATAGCCTTGTACATAAACCTTTAATAATTAAACTTAATTAAAAACGTTCGTCAACCAGTATTCCGTGTCGAACTGTAATTTAAACAGCTAAAAATACCACATTAGCAAGAATTCACCTTATGCATGAGAGTAATGCGAGCTTTTTAATATTTTGCTCAACAGAAATATTTGAATTTAAATTATACGCACAACAACGAAATTACAGGTTAGCAATCTGGAAAGTACTTTGTTTACGAAATGCTTGGAAACTGGGTAACATTTAATATACTGTACAGTGTACATGTACATGTAGTTCAAGTACAATGTAAACAAATATGCATGCGTAGTATGCAAGTCCTAACAGGAAGCTAGCCATTTGCTTAATATCTTTTTATTTTAAAATGTTGTTACTGGCGAAGTTTGGCGAATACCACATCGATCGCGTATAGATGATATGAAAGATTTTTATTTGCGAAAATGTCGCAAAAGATTGTATAAACTATCTTCGATAACACATTAATTTTGGTAAAATACACTGTATAATTGTACATGTATATAACGCACACATTTTGACGTTCTTTGAAGTTCGTCTAAACGAGTTTGCCCTGTATTTTAGAATTTTCGTATCTCAGTTCAGAGAAGCGGAATAAAAGCAAACCATCTCGATAAAACGCTTTTGATATATTCAAACAACATAGAACGGCAAACCGTCTGGAGATCTACGAGGGCTGTTCATTAAGTTTCCGCAATCATTAAAAAAATGGTTGTATGAATTTTCATGAAATGCAGGGAGATGCATTTTTCCCATCGTTCTGGAAGCGAGTGTATATATACCTCGCTAAAAAGTGCGGTCGGCTGACGTTTAAACCAAATCTTCCAAATCGGCATTTCTGATATACCCTGGCCGTCAACTTCTCTGAGCATCTTTCACAGTGCTCTGTCCATTTCTGAACTTCTCAATCCACTCATCGACCTAACGTTTTGGGCATTATTCGGATCTATACATTTCACACAATTCTACTCCTGAATTGTCTTGAAAAGATAAAAAACGAACAACAGACCGTTGCTCGAGCCACTATCTCCTCGTAGTCCATCTTTGCTTTCGAATTTGTAGTACGTAAACTTTCGAAAAGTAGGCCTATATTTTAATGTTGAAATATGTTCAGGAATGATGGAAGAAATTTTACAACAAATTTCATAAAAGTCCATAGTCGTTTTTTTCTTTTTTTTTTTGATTGCAGAAGAACACCCCTCGTACTAGAGATGGGCGAGCTGAACTGCAGAGCCGAGTCGAGTTTTGATTGAAATCGATTACTCGCGTTTCACTGACTCGAAAATAATTGCTATACCATTAATTTGCTATGAAGTATAGCCAGAGTTTGTAGTAGGTGATTGATGTTTGAGTCGAGCTATAAGATTTCTTCAGATTTTAAATTGTTGAAATTCCGAGCGGCTCGGAAATAGTCGCTCAAACTCGGCATTTCAACATCAAAAAACTCGATCGTTTCGACTCGAATGCTCACCGGAAGTTCAGCTCGCCCATCTCTACCTCGTACAGTATTTAGCAACAGAATCAAATGGGAATTGTCGCAAGCAATGAATCAAGCAGACATGCATTTTTTGAAGTCTGAAATTCATGCATATTCATACATGTACAGTATACATTATCTGGTATACATTCTAACGGTACCGTTGGCTAACTTTAAGCAAGGGTAGTCTCCTTTAGCCTGCCTTTTAAACTGGTATAATTATCGATACTTACTAGTACTTGTTAAAAATTCGCCTGGAATTTTATCCAGGCGAATTTTGATCATATGACAGGCCTCCAAGTGTTGTTCAAAAGCACAATAGGCCTAATACACGAGTTCTATTAAAAAAAATCATTATTATGATCGTACAGTCGTACTGTATATTACATTATAGCAAAAAATCGGGAATCGTACTACTGTATATCAAGAAGTTGGCTTGTACATGTACAGTATGCATGCACGTAGAATCGTTTTTGAAACACGTAATCGCGAAAAACACTATAACAGTGCGCCACCTACAATCAGCGGCGGATACGAATGAAAGCCTTTAGATTGTGACTGTATCTAATTGGCCAGCCATAATTGTACAACTTAGCTCGAAATCGTCTTCGCCATTGAATTCAATCGTCGAATGTCAAATGGCGATGTTTTGAAACTGACCACCCGCTGGCGTGACGTCTGCTTCGTCAGGGTCAAGCGAACCTCGATTCCGCGCGCTTTGGTCAGTCGGATTAAGCGCGGGGAATCCTGTTTCCGCACTTCGTGGAAATGTCCCCCTCGATCGCGATTCTGTTATTCCCGTCGCCGCCGCTACATCCGTCCCCAAAAAAGTTATTCTAGGACGAAAGCGGTATATAGTCATTGGTCAAGAATACAAAATGTTTCCCGGGTTCTCGGTAGCACCCGCGCTACACACATGCACCTGATCGATTAAATCGCGATTTTTGTTTTTTTTGCGGGAATCGAGGCATTTCTGAGTATTCCGAGACACTCGGGGAATTTGGCGGCTACATTCTTCCTGAGCCCTATACAGTATATAAGTGCCCCCGCACATCGTGCCGTTTGCCAATCTGCACTTCCGCCAGTCCTCTCGTCACTTCCGCTCTAATCGTCGTACTCTGCGACTTTCCCTCGCCCAGCATCTGATTCAATTCGATCAACCTGCTTTTTGCAGTTGTCGAGCCAGTTGTCGCCGCATTCGCCACACCGATTCGGTCATGGAGTTGATAGCTGCTTCGTGACAACAGAAACACGGTGCGCGCCAATGGCTCTTTAACGAGCTGAAATAAAAAAAGCAGAATAATTCAATTAAGTCGGTTTTGAGCGGACCTCAATCACTGCGCTTCGTACTTGCGGTTACCTCGACGTTAATCGGCTCACGTGACCCTCGGTCTGGACGTCGCAGCGGACATCGTAAGTAAACATTTTATACAGTCGTTTCATGAACTGTTGAAATGAGTATTTGGGACATTTCGCAGTAGTTGTATGAACTGGAGTACGTGCCCAAGTGTGGACTGACCATTGTGGTATCCTCGTGAAAGTGGCCCCGCTTCGCAGTTTTAAGACAACGCCATAATCATAAGAAATGTTGACATAACATGTACAATGTACATGCATTATTTGATCAACCTACAATTTTAAATTCCCTTTCCAAAAGTGGGTCATAAAACCGAGTTGAATCGCGGAGGGAGGGACTGTGGTCGACAGTCTTCGTTTTCTTTTCATTAGATTTTAGATAGTCCCACACTTGTACTAAAAAATGTTTTTTTAAAAAAATCTCAGTAAAGTAATGTATGTCGAACGCGAGCCTGACGTCACACTGGCCAGTCGACCTTCGGACCAAAAAAAAAAAAAAAAATTTAATCTAACATTGACGTCATCGGGGTGTCGCGTTGCGAGCGTACTTGCGAACGACTACAACTGGGCAAAGGTATTGAAAATAAACGGTTTTGTGAAATTTTAGACAACTCTCGATCCACTGGTTTCTGGTTCCCTTCCATCAAAAACAAAATAACAGCAGCAAATACGCCAAACTACAGTATACTGAGTATACTCACTTCTTGTTAAATTTGGGTCATGTAGTTATGTACGATTCAATGTCCTTGTCCAGTTTTCAGACCATGCATGCTTCAAAACAAAGCGTATCAGAGCGATTTTTTTTTCTTCAATTTCTGAATTTTTTTTTAAATTTTCCATAATGAGAGCTTATGCTTAAATTATCTCGCTGGACATAGAAATGACAAGTTGTTTGAACGCTAGCTTTACCGTTAATCCAGCTACCCTTGTGGAGCCTCAT
>JAQGAO010000302.1:0-39095 GCA_034697705.1 Ommatoiulus sabulosus | reverse complement strand
AAACATTTTCATTTGGAATTCTTAAACATTTTCATTTGGAATTCTTAAACATTTCCATTTGGAATTCTTAAACATTTTCATTTGGAATTCTTAAACATTTTCATTTGGAATTCTTAAACATTTCCATTTGGAATTCTTAAACATTTCCATTTGGAATTCTTAAACATTTTCATTTGGAATTCTTAAACATTTCCATTTGGAATTCTTAAACATTTTAAAGTTTGAATTCATGAACATTTCCATTAAAAGTCATGAACGTTTTCTCTAGGAATACATGTACCTGATCGTATCCATTAGCAATTCTTGAACGTTTCCATTGGGAATTCCTGATCGTTTCCTCTAAGAATTCCTGATCGTTTTTTCCAGGCATTCCTGATCGTTTTCACTAGGAATACCTGATCGTTCCTCTAGGAACTCCTGATCGTTTCCTCTAAGAACCCATGGTCGTTTCCTCTAGGATTTCCTGGTCGCAATTCCTGATAATTTTCTTTAGGAAATTCTGAATATTTAATTTAGAAATTCGGAACTGATGCCATTGCTTGGACCTATGGTTTGGAATTATTAACCTCGGGAGCCACGTTTTGGCTGTTTAACTCGTACGGATGAGTTGAGCTCTGACTGATGGGCTCAGGGAATTCGCATTTATTTCCAGATGCTTGATTAAAGGCCAAATGGCGTTTTTCGAAGCCTAACTAGATAACGAACCACTATTTAATATCGTCATCAATTCAGACAAATTAAAAACAAGAGGGGACCTAATTTCGCATCGCTATTCGTCCCACGCCCCAACGACTCCGGGCTAAAAAAAAAACAACAAAAAACAGGAGTAAAAAGAGATGATTTTCGAAACGAAAATTGAATTTTGAAAAGAAAGGGAGGAAACAGGGATTTGATTTCCTGGAACGGCAAATTGGACCGGAAGTGGGAGGGGAAGGGGCGGAACATGGATACTAGGAATTGCGATGTCAATGTCAGGCTTTTTATCCGTACTTCTGTTTCGTGCACACATTCTAAAGAATGATTCGATATTGAAATTGGACTGAATGTGGACAAGTCTAATGGCACCAAGGTGCACATTGTCATTCCCTCATTCAGAAGACTCGTTTAATACAAACTAAATCTCCAGGTGCAAAATGGCGTTTGGGCATTAAAGGCTCAATGAGTTAATTCTGAGGTTTAAACATGGTTAGTTTATTTCGTTTCAGGGAGACTCAGCTCCTATAACAATAAAAATATGATAAATTATATTTAGCTAGTTTTCCAAAGGAATGCATTTGCACCACCACATTGTGCATTCATTGTTTGGATGATTGTTCAAATGCAACTTTTACAATTCCATCCCCCCCCCCTTCCCAAAATAATGGATACCATTTGCGACAATCAACATTGAGGATGTTGGATGAAACATGGACAGCAACCGAATATCGACCAGATATCCCCCAGACCACAAACTGCGACCATGCGCCATTGCATTGACATTGTAAACAACACTTGATGAGTTTACCTGCAACATGCCTCGAACTAAATTTTTTCATAGTTTTTTTCTGATAGGATTTCTCTTAAAACTATGTGCCGTCATTCGCGCAGCTGAAATGACAAATCAAGCCAGGAAACTCATTTTGCGAGTGTGTTCTGGGCAATTAAATGAACAAAAATTGACATCGATTATCGTTTACCACGGACAGCGTGAGATCTAGCCTCGCGTCGATTTTGGTGAACTGGCCTACAGCAACGCCATCTATACTAAAACAGCACCATCTCGTGACCCCCTTCAAAACAACTTTTTTCAAGAATGCTTATTTTCCGAGATGTTTCAGGGGATCCTTTGAAATGAGACATCTGATAGGAACGGCTCAATAACTGGTTAAAAAATGAAGAAAAGGAAACCGGAGTAATTAATGAATGATGAAATTTTTTTGAGCAAAAATAGAAAACCCACAAGCCATTTCCGGTGTATTAAATTCCTCGGATTTGTTTTCGGTTACCGCACTTTAATTTTAACGCATGGCCGATGAAGCGAGTAATCTGAATTAATCTAGTGGTTATTACGCAAATTAATAACCGAGGAAACCAGTGACTATGGAGACCATCGAAAAGAAATTAAATTCCAATCTACCATCAATAGTTCTCGAAAACAAACCTTATACTGTACATATAGCGAAAGTCAACATCGAAAAAGCCATATCACACACGAAGCAATTTACATCCCCAAACTTGTTTCCACATACTGTATATTATCGTTTTATATTTCCCCGCTTGTTGGGAAAAATGTCCTTCGCCAATAAATTTCCAGATATATTTCTAGAATAGAAAATAATCCTATTCTGAGCAACTTCCTGATTGCATGGCCAATCAGGAAGGACATAGGTCATAGAATGGAATATAAAGCAATGCCGTCAAGTTAATAGTAGTTTACCCATTATTCCCTTTGAAACAGTGCTGTCGAATACTGTAGGGATGTATTCTAAAACTATCGCTCTGTGTGCAGCGATCGTCGACAGGACATGGTTTCAGTTGAAATAACTTTCCTGTAATTACTCGAAATTTATTTCCAAATATAACCCGAAACTTGTTTCCACATATTATTGCTTGTAGTTCCCCGGGTGTTGGGAAAAATGTCCTTCACAAATAAATGATCAGATATATATTTCCAGAATAGAAAATAATCTTATTCTGAGCAATTTATTTCTGGAAAGAGATTGGAGTCGTAGGTTTAACAGTCATGCACACAAGTTTCTTTCTGTTGGATGGCCAATCAGGAAGGACATACAGTAGGTCATAGAATGGAATATAAAGCAATATGCTCTCAAGTTAGTTTACCCATTATTCCCTTTGAAACAGTGCTGTCGTATACTGTAGGGATGTATTCTAAAACTACCGCTCCATGTGTACAGCGACAGATCATGGTTTCAGTTGAAATAACTTTCCTGTAATTACTCGAAATTTATTTCCAGATATAACCCGCAGTGATTAACCCGAAACTTGTTTCCACATATTATTGCTTGTAGTTCCCCGTATGTTGGGAAAAATGTCCTTCACAAATAAATGACCAGATATATATTTCCAGAATAGAAAATAATCCTATTTTGAGCAACTTATTTCAGGAAAGAAAGTGGTCGTAGGTTTTAGTCATGTACACAAGTTTCGTTTGTTGCATGTGTGAACATATTTCGGTAGTCCCCAAAAAAGGGGGGTATTATAGGGGAAAGCAGACGACACATAGGTATAAAATTCAGCTTTAGGGATTTCGTATCCAATCCACTTCTTTGCAAATCCCCATGTACGTCATCTTTCATCTGCACAGCAGACGCAGTCCCCTTATTTTTGGGGACTACCTAAATATGTTCACAACGTGCACAACATCCACGTAATCTTTTGCCTTTCACAGAGCGCATTTCCCGTGATCTCAGGGCGCTCCGGGCGTCCCCTGGTGGGCATAATGCGCTCAAGGCGCTCCGTTCAAAGGTCGGGTCAAGGGCTCGCCTCGTATATTTTTATTATATAGGAAGCTAGGGAAAAGGGAAATAAAAACGTGACCAATATTAATAACGTCTTAATGCGCGCGTGACGTGCGGCGGAATAATTTATCACGTCGCGGGCGCGTGATTACCGCGCCCGTTATTGTGGAACCGAAGCTATCTACTTCCGTTTCGGAGAGAACGAAAAACTGGCAACAAATAATAATAAAAAGATGAGCCGTGCTTAATGAGGATGGAGCGCCGTGACAGGGAAAGCCAGTGATAAATGACGTCGCTTATCGTTTAATTATCGAACACTTTAAACGATACGTTTTAAGACGACAATCAACCGGTTAATCCGGCTAGTCTCACGGACAACGGCTTGCTTGGCGGAAGAATACGGAGTGAATGGGATTTCATTGCGGAAAAGTAGTCCCTTCTTAGAAACATTTTCAAATTGGATTATGTCGTGGAAATAGGTGATGAGAAGTTTGACTCGTTCGAATGAGGCAGTTTTACTCTGAAAATGACCTTCTCTCGGGTTGCAGGACTGTATTCAGTCGAACCTCGTTAAGACGAATCTCAAGGGACGTCAAAATGTTGTTCGTTTAAGCCGTAGTTCGTATTATCAGAAGTCAGACACAACATTATTTCAACAATATGAACAAAAGTTTCACCGAAGTTTGGATGAAATCTTACCCCACGTATACAGTATATGATTGGGAAGGAGCCACAAGGTTTATCGGGGAATTTCCCTTTATAATGTACTGTTATAGTATTTTTTTTAAAAAAAAAAATTGGATTATATTATACTTATTATAAGTAGGTGATGAGAAGTTTGACTCGTTCGAATGAGACAGTTTTACTCTGAGAAGGACATTCTCTTGGGTTGCAGGACTGTATACAGTCGAATTTCGTTAAGACGAATCACTATATAGGGACGTCAACATTTGTTCGTTTAATGTCGTAGTTGGTATTATCAAAAGTCAGACACAACATAATTTCAACAATCATGGTGATCAAGTTTGATCGAAATTTGAATAAAATCTTACACCACGTAGATGATCTGGAAGGTGCCACAACTTTTATCGGGGAATTCCCCATTATAATGTACAGGTAATGGTCCTTATGCAGATTTACGTATGGGGCTGCATCAAGCGAACTTTTCATCGAATCAACAACTAAAAGAACGTGTCTCCGGGTAATTTTAGCCAATGGAATGAATGTAATGTCACGTGACATATAGGCATGCTGACGATATATGCATATTGCCCATTACCCGGAAGCATGCACGTTCGATGAAAAGATCACGTGATACCTTAGTGCAGACGAAATATGCACACAGTCCATCTCTCGGGAATCCCCTCCTGACTTCGTCTGCTAATTAAGCCGCCAGGTGGAGGGTCGATCTGTGGCGGACGAGTGAACCAAAGATCCCCCAAAGAGCTACGGCGCTCGAGTGCTATTTTGTCTCCTCAGCCGACGGATGGCGCTCTATCGATTTCTGCCCACGTCTGGCGACCTCTGACCTTTGCGGCGCGATGCTCATCGGAATGATAGCCGCGCGGCATGCGCAACCCTTGCCTGCCGCGCATCATGGCGCGTGCTCCGGCGCCAGCCAATCGCAGCGCGGCGTCGGCTTTTCTCGATAACGGCGCACTTGCTCCGGGACATAAAATACGAGGCCAATTTCGCGGCAGCGCCGTAACACCTTCGGAATTGCTTCCCTTCCGCGCCCCGGATTCGGGTTCGGGGTCGGACGGGGGTGTCGCGGGGGCTGACCCCTGGCGACGCTATCTGATTTGTAATGCTGAATTATACGCTGTGTTTTACAGGCGACGCTGCATGGCGCGCGGTGATAACCGCCCGCGCCATTCGCATGCAAATGCCGAGGGGGCGCCACAATGGAGGGGACCAACGCCTCACTATCAGCCATGGGCACACTGCGCTTAAAAACGCTCATTATGAACGTACCTTTAAAAATGGGGGCAGGGGGCGCCACCGTTGGGTCTTGTATGCATGCGGGCGTCCGTCGAAGTGTTGGCGAAACCGCCAACGATCGACCCGCCACCTGGGCGTCGATTTCGAATGCGAAGGATGTGCCCGTTACCCCGCAATTCCATCTGTAAGGAGCCCTGAAAAGTTCGTAAAATACAGTAGAAAGTTTCGAGATACATGTAGGATTGGCGTTAAAAAACGAAAATGCATTTTTTGTACTTCTTGCCAGTGTTCGGAAATCGAAATCGTTTTGATGAGTGTTGTCAATTTCGGTTGTGGAGGCAATTTTGTTCTTTTCTACCTCCTCTCTCCCTCTTGCCAACTTGGAACGTCTCAAATCCAACCGATTTTGGGAAATTCCCCGTCCCCCGGAAGGTAAACAACGAAAAGAACGCAGTGTCTGAGTAAATTGAGTTCGTAAAAAAGAAAGGAATGCGTAATTTTAGTCAGTTCGTTGCTCGGGGCGATCTATGGGATACATGTATATTCCCACGTTGCAATAATCAAAAAATGACGTTAGATGGACGTCATACTGACCAAAAAATGACGTCAGTTATGGACGTATGCATAATGACCAAAAAATGGCGTCTTTTTATGACGGGTTTTGAATGATCATTTTTTGACCGGAATATGATGATAAAATGACGTTATTTTTCTGGTAATTGGCGTCATTATTGGAAACTGACCAAAAAATGATGTCATTTGTTTGTTATTTTAGTACGTGAGTGTAGTTTTTCGAATTTGTCGAACATTTTCCTAAAAATTACCCAAAAAAGCTTCCAAGTTTTCTTTTTTGCGACAGTTTGGTGCGTAATGATACAGGGGGTGTATCATAAGTTAGTCTGTCATTCCAATTTAACAATCTGCATGTATGTTATATAAACCATAAGTAAACCAAGTGTCAAAACGATAACATTTTACCAAGAAACGACTCAATCTTTTCTTAATACCATTTTATAAAAAAGGCTATTTAAAAAAAATTTCCAAAAAAAAATTAATAAAGTTTAGATATTATTTTATGTTTATCCTTCCGTTGATGTCACATTTTAAACTTTTTTTTATCGTATACAGCGGGTTATCCGGGGAACTTAAGTCTCCGGATAATCGATCGTTGGCACAGAAACCTCGAAATTGCTGTGTCTCGGAGTTGCGCCGCTTCTCTGCAGGGCCTCGTCGATGGCTGGTCACGCGCCGGTCACGAGGGTCAGACCCCAATGGGCTTGATCGCCCCACCCCCTGTTCTCAAAATTAAACATTTCCGTCGACCTAATTCCATAGCCCAGCAACCTCGGCCGAAGGGCATCGATTGAGACGCATCCAAACAACAAAGATTTCGAACTGAACGCAAAGACTTATTAAGCCCGAGTGCATCTTCTGGTCATTTATCATTGGCCCGTGCCTTGGCCAAGCGCAAAATCCAGGGTCCGAAGCCCCTGCAGATTTCTGCATCCTCCTCCTCCTTCAATTAACCATCCTCCCCTTCTTTGCATTCGATGATTTGTGAGCTCCTATGAAAGCTGGAAGGTGAAAGGGCTTGCAGGAGAGCCGTTGATTGATAAAAATGCGTGTTGAGATGAAATTGATGAAGACGAGATTTTCGCATTGTGTGCCCAAACGGCGCGAGTGCAGCGCCCTCTGACGCACGCCACCCAGGTGGTCGACTTTTGATGGAACACTGCAGGCTCTGGAGGCAACCAGAAGTCAAACGCTATGCCATGGTGTTGAAGCTTAAGCAGCTGAGCAGGTCGGCCTGTTAAAGCGGAGATGATGTGGACGGTGTCCGAATTTTGGAGAACTTGCAGCATTGGACACCCCCGCAATTTGGACTGACGTGGATCCTTGCAGACGACAATGGCAAAGTCTGTCCACGAGCTTTATTGGATGGATGTAAAATGCATCAAGGAAATAACATTGCTGGTTTTGTAAAACATCATGATTTTGTTCTGATGGACAAAATGTGATTCCAAAGTTCATTCTATACCTACCAGCTCGTCTGGGGAAAAAATTTCAAATGCATTTTGCGATACTCGAATGCATTTCAAATGCATTTTTGCGTTATTCGAATGCATTTCAAATGCATTTTTGCGTTATTCGAATTTATATCAAATGCATTTTGCGTTATTCGAAATAATTCAAATACATTTCAAACACATTATGAGTTATTCGAATGTATTTCAAACACATTTTGCGTTATTCGAATGTATTTCAAATATATTTTGCGTTATTTTAATGTATTTTAAAATACATTTTGAAACATGATAACGAGAATAGATTTTAAAATGGGATAACGAGAATAGATTTTGCAATACATTGCAAAGAATACATTTTCATTGCAACTTGCATTAAATAATGCATTTTAAATACGCAAAATGTGTTCTGAAATGCCTTACATATGTTCCAATCTTTACTTATTTACGAATCCATGTTGAAATACATCAAAGAGCTCTGGTAGAAGTTTCGTCCAGGACTTTTTCTTGCATTTTCGCCAAAATTCTAAGAAACATGTACACATATTCGCGTATAAATAACCTGTCACAAACTCTTTCCTTTTTCTTTAGTGTTTTTTGGAAAACCAACAAAACCTTCAAACATTCCCATTTTTCACAACGAGAACAAAAGTTTGAGCATTTGTAACATGTTGAACCACTTTTATGCCACGGTGTCATTTTTTTCAGACTGCATGGCACTAATTAAAACGTTCTAAACTGACCAATTTTCCCCAATTTTGCATCCATGGGCACCCTGTACCCCTTGTTTCGGGTCCTGCTGAGCAACTCCAAATTTTGCGCGCAGCCAGAATCGTGCAGTTGACTGAACAAAAGTACGAAATTAAATTTCCTTCGCAGGGTCGCAAAAAAAAAGGAATCCCAGAAAAACTCCGATAAATTAATGGCAGAAATGGGCTTACGCCGAGAAAGTTTGAGAAAACCACGAGGCAGAAAATTTAACGATTTCGCAGGAAGAAAAAAAAAGGAAGGGAGAAGCGAATAAAACGCTAGTTTAAAAATCGATTGCCATTTCCGAGGGAATTAAGCCGGCGGATCCACGGCCGAAAGTCGGACGAAAATCGGATATCCGATCCGGGATAACCCGGCACTGAGCTTTGATTTTGTTTAGCAGTTCGCCGCTGTGGCGCCATCTATCGGGATGGACACGTTTTTAGTGCCGCGGAACGTCCGCGACACCGGAAATGGATGTCCGACTTTCATCCGTTCTGTCGGATGCCCGATTTTTCGACCCTTTTGGGAGAGCGCGGATCTAATTTATTTTGCGCTCAAAAATAGCTTAACTTTTATCAGGTTTTGTTTCCAGTCAGAACTAATTAAGAGCAACGAAGCCCAGACTGAGACGGTTTTCTTCGTTTTTTTTATGGGAGGAAGGGGAAATTTACACTCGTTCATAACAAATTACCCAAATTTTAACAAGACTCACGCGCCGAGCGCAAAAAAAAGTGCGCGGAATAAGACGGTTTTAATGCGAGATCTGGTTATGAAAAATATATATTTAAATAACAAATGATATGTCGCTCGGAGTGAAGATAAATTGGATTTCTCCTCGCTGTATTAACTATGAACCGCTGATGCGCAAGATGGAAGCCACGTGGTGGCGTCACACTCGCGCTCGTCAAATATTCTGTAATGGCAGTCCTTGTACCAATTTCATTTATTAGCAATGTTCTGGGATGGTTCATCCTATCTGAACTGGAACGAACTTCCTTTCTTGGAAACTAAGATTTTGTGTGAAGTTCATGAACATTTTTGAAATTTTAGTGGTTATTTGCTTTGAAAACTTGGAGATCGCATTTCAATGTTCTAGTATGTTTCATCTTATCCAGGATGAACTGGAACGGATATGTACAGAACTATTTTTCAACTTGGTCATTTCTTGGAAACTTTAACATTGTGTGAATGTCGTGAGAATTATGAAATGTAAGGGTTATTTTCTTGAGAATTTGGAGATTTATTGGAGGTTTCAATCAAAATATGAGGACTTCGTGTAAAGGGATCATCCATAAAGGACGTCCTGTATTTTTCCAGGCTTTTAGAACCCCCCTCCTCCCACATGTCCCGTCCAATTTTGAAAACAGCTTGATGATGCATAATTTTTTGCATTGAAAATATTATAGGAAACAGGGAATTTCCCCATACAAAATGCCAAACCACCCAGTTTTAAAGGCCAAAATGAAGTTTTGACATTTCTTGTAAATTGCGTTTAATTTCTAGGAAACTTGGAGATTTCTTGTAAATTTACTTAACTTTAGAGATTTCTTGAAAACGCCAGGGAAATGTCAACATTTCAAGTAAATTTGATAGAAATTTGGAGATTTCGTGTAATTCGAGAATAAAAATTTGGAAATTTCGTGTAAATTTCATGGAAACATTTAGATTTCGTGTAACTTTCGATATTTCTTTTCGATATTTTCTATTTCTAGTAATGTTTATAGAAATTTGGCATATTTATGTGCGTGGTCCGGAAACTTAGAGATGTCGGGTAAATTTCTTGGAGCTTAATTTAATGCTGGGACTTAATGCTTTGAAAAATTGGAAAATGTTCATTTAACTTTCTTGTGAACTTGAAGATTTCGTTTAGCATTCTTGGAAACTGAGATTTCATTAATTAAATTTTATTAGAAACAAAGAGATTTCGGTGTAAAACTCTGTAAAAAATGTAAAACAAATTTCACCATATCTTGGAAGCCCAATAAAAGAAAAAAATAAATTCGGTTTGATTTCATCAGCGAAAACACGTTTTTTCATGACAAGTATTTTTTGAAATGTCAAATTGGAAAACATGTTCCGAGTTATATGTTTATACATGTACATTGTTATGTGAATAAGCAGGGGGCGCTGGTAAAAATTCGGAAGGCCTCCCCCCCACACATTCTCAAAGAATCTAACCAAGATGACGTCTAGGGCCGTTTCGTTTTTCCATTTTTTCTATTTCCGGATCCAGAATGCGAACGGAGATCATTTCTACTCCCGAAATCCTTATGTGACAATAAATTTCATTTCTTGGGTCGTAAAAATAAATAAATTAAGGTTGAAAGCGCTGAGAAAGAATGGCTATTGGTCTCTGTCATAAATAACGAAGGGAAAAGGGAGGGGGGGGTGCTGAGGGTGGGCAGTCATAAGGGAGGATGGCCTACAACAAATTAAGAATGGGATGGAGACAGAAAATATGACAAAGCCAACGGGAAACGACTATGTGCGCCTTTGGAATTTATGATTTTTATTAGAAAAAGAGAAATTAAGCTCTCGGAGAAAGCCCTTACGATAGGGGTGCTCGTCGGAAGGGACCATGGCGAAGGCTGCTTTGTTGGACATTGTCCAGTTGCTCTTGCACGTGGGGAACAAAAGCGCGGACCACGCCATACGTTCATCAACGTAAAATGCAATTAAGGCAACGATTAATCTAGGATTAATGAGCCCTATTAAGGGCTGTAATTACCTAAAACGCAACGTGGATCCAACGCTTTTAATCCAAGTTGAAATCCGGGGTATCTCTCAGCCCTTTCAAATTGCAGTTTTGAGCTTGTCCGAAAAATCGTGGTTTTTAATTCGCTGCAAATTATGCAAATGTTCTTGATTTACTACTTTCGTAACAAAATGTCGAACTAGTTTCCACGCGCCATGGACACGCTGGAATTGTCTGAAATTTGCCAATAAATTTACCCTGCTGAGCTCTTCAGGTCTTAATTCGAACATTTGTTTGAGATCATCTTTCACGATTGAACAGACTAAAGTAATGGGTTGTCCATACATTTTCTCAAGAATCGCATCATCCCAGTTAAGGTTCCAACTCGGGAAATGCCATTTAATTGTGATGTTAGACGACTAGACCAGGGTACCCTCAGACCTGGAAAACCTGAAAAAGTCAGGAAACTTGAAAATGTCTGGAAAAATCAGGGAGAAGTCAGGGAAGAATGACTTATTTTGATAAAGTCAGGGAAATTCAACGTTGTCATGTTGTTGCGATCCAAAATTAATGCTTGGTTAGCTAATGGCCCATTTGCAAACGTTTTAAAACTTTCCCAGTACAAATTTTCAAAATTTGCAGAAGTTTCTGAGGACAAATTTAAACACATTTGCACAATTTTCAACGTTTTCCGAGTACAAATGTTCAATATTTTGCCAAATATTGAATAATATCCGATGTCAATTTTTCAAAATATTGAAAATTTTCTTATGTCGTGGATAATCTTGGCATATGTCAATTTTGACATTGTCTTGGTCAGGGGAAATTTGTTTCAAAACCTGGAATAGTCAGGGAAGTTGAATATGAAATTTCTGGAGACCCTGCGGACTGTTTAGTCTGATTTAATTTCGATAATAAATCTCATCTGCCAAATGGTACTGTATGTATAGTAAAGTAGGGTAAAATATAAAGAATTCCCCCAAACCTGGAAAACCTGGAAAATTTCAGAGAAATTCAACGTATTTATGTTGTTACAATCCATAGTTTAAATGTCTTCGTGGCTAGCTCAGAGCTCATTTGCAAACTTTTTTAAAAAAATTCAATACAAATTTGCAAAATTTTCTACAAATTACAGAGTAAACATTTTCAAGACTTTAAACATTTTCCGAATACAAATTTAATTTTCAAAAACATTTTATGCTAATTTTTCAAAATTATCCTACTTTATTTACCTTAGAATAGTTTTGCAAAACTCGATTTGGAAGATCGTGGATAATCTGTCAATTTTGTCGCTGATCAGGGAAATTCTGTTCAAAACCTGGAAAATTCAGGAACATATGTCAGGAAAGCTGAATATAAAATTTCGGGGGGAAACTGAAATAGGGTAGAATATAAACTGTAACTCGAAAACTTGTTAAAATCATTAGAAAATTTCGAGGAGGAATTGTTTCCATGAGTTCACATGGTGGTTTTAGTACAAAATACGAAAAGAATATATAGTGTATGTGAAATTACTGCGTACTGTTCATCATAACAAACTGGTGTTTTTCACTTTCGCGAACGCGCAAATGTACACTTATTATAAAATAACTGCGAAATTATTGAGAAGAAACAGTGCGAAAAGCGAGGCTTTTCTTTTGTTGTTCATGTTTATTATTATTGCAGTAATTTGGGCAATTTTAGATATAAACCTGGGAGAGTGCGAAACTCAAGATCTTGCGGAAATTGCTCATACCACGCAATTATTCCAAACATTAATAAATATTCTCTTTGTAGACTTTTTAACCATTTTAAGACTGGGAAATGCTAGATTTTGTTTGTAAAAATTATATGTTTTAAACGTGCTGGCAAAACAATTCAATGTTTTGGGCATTTTAGAATTTTTTTGTAATAATATTGAAATTCTCACTTCGAAATCTTTAACATCTTTCAAGTGCTTTTTAAAAGCTTCAAAAATGATTTAATTTCGTTTGGACATTAGTTCCCTGTCCTCATTGTAATCAATTATAGCTGTTATGCAAATATGAAATTATGATAAAAAAAAATAAAAAAAAACAAACAATGAAAACTGTTTAAATAATTCATTAAAAAATTCCAAATTCTATCTTATCTTTTGAATCTTAGTATTCCAAATATTTAGAAATATGCTCGAAATACAGTATGTTTAAATCGAACTTATTGATGAGTTGGACATGTTTCTAAATCCTTTTGTGGTGTGCTGCGAATATTTTTATAATATTCATCCGGTGTTTTAAATATTTCAAATATATCTATGATCTGAATAATTTTTTATCAATTACTGGAGCATTTTGGAAACTACAGATTATAACAAATCACACAAGCGATTGGATTATGCAAATTATTCGAAACCATTCAATGTTTTGAACATTTTAAAACTGGTTTGGGGTAATTTTGAAAAGTCCTCTCTTCAAAATCGATGTTTCCTAACTTGAAATTGTGAAGTGCTTTGGTTTGGGCATTAGTGTCATCACTGTCCTAAATTACAACTGTTTTCCAAAGATGAAAACTGTTTAAACATTTCATAAAACATTTCATAAAAAAATTTCAAACTCTTTTTGATCTTCAGAATGTTAAATAGTATTCCAAATATTTCAAAATATGCTCGAAATACAGTATGATTTAATTGAACTTAGTCATGATTTCGACATTTCTCTGCGTAATTTTACATATTTCAATTATCTCAGATCTGAAGAATTTTTGTTCAGCTAATTAACCATATTGACAAGCCACCAAAGTGATTGGATTATGCACATCATTTGTGTGTGTTCGTATTGCTTGTCAGCAAAAACCACTCAATGTTTATTGTAAAACTGGTTTGGGATAGTTTTAAAAGTCCTCTCTTCGAAATCGTTGCTTCCAAACTTGAGATTGTGAAGCACTTTGGTTTGTACATTAGTGTTCGCCTGAGTGTCCTTAGTGTTGGTCAGTGTCTCGCGCGTTCCTGCGCACGTCTCTTCCGTCTGAGTACACGACAGTCATCAGGATCTCCCACATGGTGTGTAGTTGAAGCTTTTCGGAGCGTTAGGGAGTATTGTTTGAAGAAGTGAATTAATCGAAAAAATTGGTGTTTTCAACTATCGACGCCCCGACCACAGGTTTTCCAGTTTGGCAACACGTTTGATTTTGACAGCAAAAAAAGCAATTTGTTCCTATCATAAGTCACGACAGGATATCCGTCAGGTTTTATTCGGAATTACGGCTGGTTTTTTTTCTTCTCCGGCGCATTTATATCATCGTGGCGCAGGCTCGTACTGTGCGACAAATAAAGCGAAAAACGTCACGGCCAAAGGCGTTAATGCCGTTTTCGTGTAAGAGAATTGCTTTTACGGACGTTCAATAAACAACAACCGTTCTGTTAAACTGCGAACAGGGAGCGAAAAAAAGTTCACGTCCACATTATATGGGTTTCGAACTTGCTAGGAAAACGGATGACACAGACTTTAATACCCCCCCTCCCCCCCCCCAAACTTTTTTTAGCGCCGCCACTCGGTGGGGGTGTTACCGCACGATGGACTACGTGCGGTTTCTATGTACAGCGCCATCTGCGTTTGAATTACGTCATTATAGTGTGTAGGAGTTTGTTTTTACTATCTCATGAATGGAAAAAAGTTCCAGGAAGATATGACTATGAAAACTTTACAGCTGTAATCAGCTGAAAATATCTATTCAATTCAATTCTTTACCACTGCAGTCAATACATAGTCCGATTTGGCAGGGGGGATCATTATACAAATTAAGTCAGACCCCAAAATCACAATTTAGTTATATTTCCCGTATTTGGGACTTTAACGAGGAGGATGGGATGGAATAGGTAGTACTCAAACGTAGGCCTACTTGTATTGCATTATGTTAAAAACATGTTGCACTTCAAATACATGCAGATTTGAAATATGTCAACATGTCTTAAACGCGATTTCATCGAAACGTGTAGATGTCTTGCAGACGACGTGTGGAATTGATGTCTGTAAACTATGAATTTTTTTCGACAGAAAAATTCGCACGTTATGTATAGTCTTAAGTGTGTGAAGATTTTCAGGTTTATAAAAAAAGTTTTTTTTATTTTTAAATAGCCCATGTGCCGGAAACTGAACATTTGTGATCACACAAAAATGATGTACCAAAGCACCTAACACAAATAATGATGGGCAACCACTGCGAACATTGGTGTCATGTTGGGAAGCCTTCATTTTCATTTGTAGGGGGTTTTATTGGTTTCTAATTCATTTAAATTTTGAGACATTATAAATACACGTAGATAGATGCTTCAGTGAGATGTGCATCTGCTACCGTTATCTATAGTTTGTTACAATTTTTTGCTAAAAAAATAATGATACTTCTTCAAAAGATCATCCAGGAATGGCGCGACTGGATGAAACTCTGACTTTACATATCAATCGTCTTATCGGTTTTGTAACATGCAGCGCATGACCACTTAACTAGCCAACCCTCCCCATTAAACCGGGTTTGGAACCGGCAACAATAGGGAAATGCATGTATACTGTACGTGGTTGGAGAAGAACCTCACCTAAACGAGAAGGAGGATGGGAAAAGAGGACGGTCATGGCCGAATTAATATAGAAACTATCCCAGCATTCGCCTGAGGGATTGTGGGAAGCCATGAAAACCCACAATCAAGATAACTGACATGGGAATCGAACTTGCGTCTACCAAATGCAAGGCGCGAATGATTACCACTCAGCCACCGGCTTTGTTCGGTAGAAAATACATTGTACATTAGACAACCCATACTGGACGTTGACAAATATTAAAAACTCGAGATCACGCTTACTCAGCTGATCGCTGTTTTGCAAACCGGTTTCATGGAATGCAACTTGCATAACTATAACTGCGAGTTACCATTCTATGAGTAGTTTGTACGCATTGCTCAAATTCCGGCTATTTATGGGTAGCCTTCACATAATGTACAGGTAACCCTAGCCAAAAACTCAGCTTATGAACAATTCACACATGCGAAAATTCCTTTTTATGACCCTTTCCTCAAGTTACAAAGATTTTCGCTTTTACAAACATTTGTACCTTGCATGAATATCGGCCCCTTTCAGCTCTTGTCTAAAATTTACTGTTTTTGGGTGAGCATAAACCAGCAAGTTCATCGGGTGTTGTTATTAGCGGAACTCAGACGGAAGCTTTACGTATCATACTTTGGCAGTGACGAAGTCACGTGAGCAAAAAGGAATGCATTCTTTGGTTTGAAAACAACGATCACGCCCAGTGCATTTTTTAAGCCAATGAGCGTGTCGATGAAGCGCAGTTTATTTCATGACTGCCAAAATACGATTCGAATACTCCGTATTCAAGATAGAGATATATGAGCGTATTTTAAGATGCTTTCTTCTAATGACAACTTTTCGGGACTTAGTTTTACAGTGGATCTTACTGAGTTGTTATACTGCGTGTAACGTTCAATTCAGTAACAATGTAAACAAAACATGTAGGGTATTAAAAAGTTGTACATTGCCGAGTCGATAAAAAGATCACGTGATGGTTATACGTAACTGCATAAGGTCCATTAATTATTTTTACATATATAATCCTATGGGAAAGCCATATGGAACCATATAGAACCATTTGGAAAAAAAACATTGGATCCAATTAGTGTATGTTCGTTAAGCGAGGGTTGCCTGAACAGTTGCAAATCGAATCATATTTGCAACAAAGTGCGTTTTGGGCACCCTGTAGATTCTTTGGCGTCTCTGAACTATAGAGTTCCTTTTGACATCGAAGGATAAGTAATGCTTTTTCCATTTTCGTTTATCATCCCGCTCGTTAAAATTAATGGAAAAGTCGTTTCTGTTATGATAAAACCGAATTGAATAAAATTCCCGGGAAAACAAAACTGCGACTGCCGAGCGATGCCGCAGCAGCAGCCTCCAATTCAAAAAAATGCCAATTTGCATAATTATGTAAAATGCATGTGAAGGGAATATATAGGAAATGGATTTGCGAAGCTAGGGCGGCGAAATGCCTTTGAAGTAAAAATATGAAGCCATCTCGAGCGCCGCGAGATCTGCGATGAGGATGAGATTACGGTACATGTACATGGATGAACAAGCGTTTCCTCCGATAGGTGAAAAGGTCATCGTGGTCCGGCTTCGGAGAGCTCCTTTGGGAAATTCTCTAGGGCGAATATTTGCATTCCTGCGTCCGCCAATCGACGAATTTTCCCGATTTACGTGTTCCGCAACTCTTAAAAGGAGGAGGGAATTCATGCCTTTGCCATTCCTCGCACTTTTCTACTTCGCTCAGCCTCGATATCAGGATTTGTGTGACCCAATTTTTTGAGAATATTTTTAATTAAAACGCAGTTCAGTCGATAATGTAAAAAAGGAAATCCATCTTCGGAGAAGAGCATCTTTCAGAATTTACTTTGAGTCACGCGGGCGGCGCTGTTTTTGGAACATGTTTTCCTCAAAACAACACGTTCATAAATGAATCAGAGATGCAAAACGAACATGCTTGAACATGTAAAATTGTTGACACGTTTTCCGAGAATATTTTACGAGAAGTTGCTAGGTTTTGATTAGAATAAAATGTTCAGTTTTAGCATGACCTAGTTTCACTCTCTTTCATGAAATATTTGCGAGTGATGTTCGTAGATTTTTGTTTTTTGGACGATGTTTATGACGTCGCGAGCAAGGGAAAGCAAGTAGTAATGCTATATCTTTTCATTAAATTTTAATTAAATTAATAATGCCATATATTTGATTTTATTCTGAGATGTGAAATACGAGATAAAAGATTGCAACTGAAAGGTTAATGTTTAATTATTCACATATTTCCCGGGGGTTACATTATTGTCAGTGCAAGTTGTAAAATAATATCGCGAACATGCTTTCTAGTTATGTTATCATGTAATTTTTTTTTTATAAAATAGCGTTGTTTGTGGAAACGTTATGTATTTTCTCGGAAATATTATAATGACTATGGAAACATTATAATGATCACGGAAAAATGTAAATTTCTTGGAATAATTTTATTTTTTTGTTGGAAATATATATTTTATTGAAAAGATAATGTCATTTTATTGGGAAGATTTTATTTTGGAAAATTATCTTGGAAAATTGTTATTAGCTTTGAAAATTGTTATTATCTTGGAAAATTGTTATTATCTTGGAAAATTGTTATTATCTTGGAAAATTGTTATTAGCTTGGAAAATTGTTATTATCTTCGAAAGTTATTATCTTGGAAAGTTGTTTTTATCTTTGAAAATTGGTATTATCTTGGAAAGTTATCTTGGAAAGTTATTATCTTGGAAAGTTGTTAGCTTGGAAAGTTATTTTCTTGGAATAATATGTTGTTTTGGAAAACTTATTATCTTGGAAAATTGTTATTAGCTTTGAAAATTGCTATTAGCTTGGAAAGTTATCTGGAAAACAGTTTTAATGCTCTTGTACAATTTAGCTATTCCTTGGAAAAATACAATTTTTTATAGTGGATAAAGATAATTTTCTTTTCTTGGATAAACTTATTTTCTAGGAAAACATTTTTCTTGGAAAAATTAAATTTATTTCTGACGTTTTTAATCAACCGCCTGATTGATCCGTAACCAGGAGATTTATCTTCTTGGAAAAATTACAATATTTTACGACGTTCAAACAAGCGCTTGGTTGATACACAGCCTGGCTCATCAGTCCCAGCTATGCATCCAAAATGTTCGATGCATTTGTTTTCTTTTACTAGTTCGGGAAACCTGAACAAAGAATAGATCTGCCGATGATAGAAATCTTTTACGGAATGCTTTAAGGGAAAACAATCGAAGTTTTATAATCGAAACCAAGTGTTTCCTATATCTCTGACCCAGCTGATGCTATTAGTCTCGAGCCAAGCACTTTCGCCTGTTCCAGCCTCTCTAATCGCGTTGCCCCACTTTGCATTTCCGCTTCCGGAAGGCCCATTGGAGGTGGGGAAAACAGGTCGAATGGAGCGTATCTCGCGGCAGTTGTTCTTATGTAAATGCCGATGCCATTCGATCCGAGAGCAATTAGAAATGAAGAATTAGATGCGAGAGGGGGGGGGGAGGGAAGTGAGGGGTGAGGGGTGAAGTGGGCGAAAAGAAAAAGGATGCGACTTTTAAATGGATTCGACGCAATTGTTAATCCTGATTAATTTCCATCTCCGAGTTGATCCGGATGCGAGGGCAAATTAGGCCTACGGGAAATTTCCAAGTGTAGAGGCTGCGAGAGATCCACTTTGGAAACTAAACGAATTGTCTATTTACTGCAGTGCATTTAATCGAGAATAAATTAAGCCTCAATGCGTAGTTTGGTTCTTGAGGCTTGTTGGGTGGAGCGCCGTAGGTGTTTCCAACGCGCTTTCTATACCTAATTGCCTGCAGGGGGCGCGCGTTTCCTAAAAAAAAGAACAAGCTGATCGACACTTAGCGCCATCTATGACGTCGAAGGCAGTAATTGCGATAGCAATCGTGGCATTAATCGGTGGCGCCCTCTTGAGATCGGTATCGCAGTTTCATGCTAAATATCAAAGCTGTACTACTATAATCATGGATGATTAATACACGCAGAGTGGCACATTAGTGCACATTGGCTTATTATGTAACCCTTTGTTTGAAAAAGGTTGAAGCGAATTATCTACATTGTAAGGTACTGTACATGGTCGATCCAAACAGATATGATTGATCCTTAGCGCCATCTATGGCGACGAAGTCGAGGAAAAAATCGTGGCGCTAGACGGTGGCGCCCGCTTGAGATCGGTATCGCAATGCATGCTAAATATTAAAGCTGTACTACCATAATCATGGATGGCTAATACACGCAGAGTGGCACATTAGTGCACATTGACTTATTATGTAGCCCTGCGTTTGAAAGGGGTTACAGCGTAAAATCTACATTGTAATGTACTGTATATGGTCGATCAGAACAGCTGATGGACACTCAGTGCCATCTATGGCGACGGCGAGGAAGAAACAATGGTGGCGCCCTCTTCATATCGGTATCGATGTTACATTATAACTATCAAAGCTGTACCATCATAATCATGCGTGGTTAGTACACGCAGAGTGGCACATTAGTGCAGATTGGCTAATTATGTAGCAATTCGTATGAAAGGAGTAAAACCATTAAATTTACACGTGCATTGTAATTTAGGGTGCTGTACATGTAAATGTTTGTACAACTTACCACTGAGGTCGACTGGTGGATTTCACGATCGGGGTCATGCCCTCGCGGAACAAGGATTTCGTCTTGCTGAAGTTCACGATGTTGAAAATGACCCTCTGAAACGTAACGAAAACATTGATCAGAAGTTGCCTCGATTAATAAATACTGTCCCTAAACATCACACACATGCACATTTTTCAAGTTAGACCCGAAGCAGTCCACATCCGCCACCGATAGTCTCCATCTGGTGGCTTATTTTGAAGGCAAAGGATCTGCGGATTTACCTGCAATTTCTCATACTTCAACTAGGTCATGGACAACAATGGAAACGTTTTACCTTTCTACTTTTTCAGCTTTGCAATCATCTACATGTAGATTTTGTCTACAAAATCAGAAACACATGGTACATAGTACCATGTGGCAGGGGGGATCATTATACAATTTAAGTCAGACTAAGCAGTGTGATTAGGATTGATCCCAACATCACAATTTAGTTAGTTTTCCCGTAATTACCTGCACCAGGACTTTTAAGACAAGGATGGGATGGAATGGGAAGACGGTCATGGCCGATTTAATATAGTAACTATCCCAGCATTCGCCTGGAGGAATTGTGGGAAACCATGAAAAACCACAATCAAGGATAGCCGACCCGGGCATCGACCCTGGGTCTACCGAATGCAAGACGAGGATGCTAACCTCTAAGCCACCTTCAGTGAAATTTACATGTAGGTAATACATGTCCTGAAAATTTAAGAATTGAATGCGAGGTTCGGATTTTCACTACCAGCATTCAAATATTTATTTTAGCTCCACGTTTCGGTCATCAGACCTTCTTCAGGAGCTCTACATGGAAAATCATTAAAATCCTTAAGGGCCATTCAAAAAGGACGTCCTCATGAAGGGGGTAGGGGAGGGGCTAGGTTGAGTCACGGACACAATGTGTACAGAGGGAGGGAGAGGGGTATGACCAATTCGGACGCCCACTTGTTAAAAAATGCCAAATAAAATCCATTCCCAAAGTAAAAGGGAAATTGAGCGCAATATCCCATAGGTAATATGTTATAAATTGCAAAAGTCAGTAAACAGGATATCTCCAGTCCTGGAAAAGTCTAAGAACTTAAAAGTTCCGGGTCCATTTGCAAAGTTTCCAATTTTCCCAGTACAAATTTGCAAAATTTTCATTTTTCTCGAGCATAAACTTGCAAAATTTTTAACCTGTTCCGAGGTCATCTTTACAAATTTTACTTATTTTACGGAAAACTTGGAAATTTTGGAAACTTTTTCCTCGAAAAAATCGAGGAAAAAGTTTCCAAAATTTGCAAGTTTTCCCGAGGACAAATTTGAAACATTTTCCACTTTTTCCCAAATACAAATCGTCAACATTTTCAACTGTTTTCGAGTACAGATTTGTAAGAATTTTAACAGTTTCTGAGGTGGAAATTGGCAAAATTTCAAACAGATTCTGAAAACAGATTGGCAAAATTCTCAACCTTTTCAGAATACAAAATTTACGTTTTCCGAGTGCAAATTTGCAAAACTTTCAACATTTTCCGAATACAATTTTTTTAAGTTTCGAACGTCCGAATGGGGGGGGGAAGGGGGAAAGGGGGATGGGGTCCTGATTGACCGGACACAATAGGGGTTGGGGAGGGGGGGGTGCTCTAATTCTGGGAAAAGTTTGAGGACGTCCTTTTTGAATAGCCCCTTACCACAACATGTACAACAATTTTTTTTTTAAAAAAGGAGATGAAAATTAAGCATATTGGTAACACAATGATAGCTCTTAAAAGGATAGTGCTTAGACCTGTATTTTCATGCAAACTACTTTGAAATCATTAAAATGCATACAAATGCATACAAATTAAAAGCATACATTTTTAACGAAATTTCAGCTAATTCTAGGCTAATAAGAAAAGGTTTTGAAAAGAACCCAAAAACACAAAACTCTACTCTTACTAGTAGAGGTAAGTTCTTTGGGTTATTTTGAAACCCCTTTATTATTAGCATATAGGACTAGCAGAAATTTCGTTAAAAAATGTATACAGTGTGGATCGTTTTTTCACTAATTTGAAAAAAAAATTGAATGTTTTTCAATATTATAGTTTGCATAAAAATTGAGGTCTACTCCACAGTATACGTAATATCAGCATGGTCACTCTGTGTCGGTACCTTTCATGTTCCCATGCCCAGAAAATAAGACTGCATCGCGTGACTTGATACGGTGGTTGGACCCAATACCATCCGACGTGATATGATCGTATCGTAGGTGACGTGTCCCTCGCTCGATATAGAATAACAGATAGCCACAGGGGTGCACAATACTGCCCAATTGGATAAGTATACAGTAAATCGGTTTGAATGGAGTGATAGCGATAAAAGCATTTTGATAAATCAGACGCTGCCTACGTTTTGTCGTCTGCTGCACATTTTTTCTTACACGAGGTTTTGGGTCCGGCCGCTAGTCGGAAAGTTGGCGCTGCGAAGTTGGACATGAGAGAGGAATGCGCTGAGTGACCATACTGGCATTACGTATACTGTGTCTACTCACAGTTCACACATTTCCAAACACATTGCCAATGGACTTTATTCAGATTTCGTCTCAAGCCCATTATCATGTGGTATTTCATTCATTCCATTGGCGAAAATTACCCGGTGACATGTACTTTTAGTTGTTGATTCGATGAAAAAAAATCACGTGATGCAGCCCCTACCTAACTCTGCACTAAATCCATCTAGGATGAAAGTTCCATGAGACCCTTGTTCAAATAAGGTCCTAATGTTCACAAATGCAGATATCTTTGTACTAGGCTGAAGAAAGATCATAAAATGGAATGTGCATGCATCTATTCGATTCGTGCATATGTTGAACAACTTGGGTTTTGATTTTCTTCAGTAAAAAGATGCGGATCAGGCATAAAATAAACGACATGACAAGCTAACAATGTTACCATTAGAAACCCCGGGAACTCGTAGGCGTTTTACGGAGAAATGACTTCTTCACGAAAACATGTTTTTTGAAGAAGGAAATCATCCGTAAACAAGACCCGAGCATCGACAGTAGAAAGGTTCAAAAATGTTCCGAAGGCAATAGAAGTTATCGGGTGACATCGCTGAAATACGTCTTCTCTCGTTCGTCCTTTTATGTCGAACGAAAACGTGTAACGAAAATCATGTTTATTTACATCCGAGTTGCACCCGCTGTTTTCTGGCTTTGCACCAACGCTTGCGCTGTTTGCCCGCCATCAGGGGGCGCATAGTGTTTCTTACTGTTGTCAAATTACCTAAAAGTCACTTGGGTTGACATATAGTCTCAATATATACCCCAGTATGACAGGGTACCCCTAGATCTGGAAAACCTGGATAAGTCAGGGAAGAATGAGTTATTTTGAAAAAGTCAGGGAAATTCACTGCATTCATGGTGTCGCGATCCAAAATTAATGCTTACACTGTACATGGTTTGCTCAGGGCCCATTTGTGAACTTTTTAAACATGTTCTTAGTACAAATTTGCAACAGTTTCTGAGGATAAATTTGAAAAATTCTCCACGTTTACCGAGTACAAATTTGCAAAATTGTCCAAGTTTTCCGAGGACAAATTTGCAAAATTGTCCACTTTTACAAGTAAAAATTTGCAAACGTTTCAAAGTTTTCCGTGGACAAAATTGCAAAAGTTTTCCACGTTTTCCGAATACCAAGTTGTAAAATTTTCAAACTCGTCGTAATGCAAATTTGCAAGATTTTCAACCTTTTCCAAGCACAAATTTGTACTCGGAAAACCGAGTACAAATTTTCCACATTTTCCGAGTAAAAAATTGCAAAACTTTCTGCGTTTTTCGAATACAAAATTGTACATTTTCAGTAAAAGATAATAATTTTGTTAACATTTCTATGTTAGTTTTCAAAATTGTCCTTAGCAAAATTTGCAAAATATTTTCCTGTGTCAATTTTGTAAAACATGTCAATTTTTGACATTGTCATTGGTCAGGGACATTTTTTTAAAACCTGGAAAAGTCGGGGAAGTTCAAAACGAAATTTCTGGGTGAACGCTGTATGACGACTCGACGCTTTCTATCGTGGCGCTAGGCCACAGCGCCACCTGCTCGCACTGATGCAGAAATAAAAAAGAAGACACGTCCATAGCAACTTATAGTGACGCACGAAGTCGCTGATTAGCTCTTTCTGGGGCCTACCGTTGGAATCGAAAATATCATGAGCAAGATTTGTCGAAACATTCAGCAATAAATACATTTCTATATCGGTAAGTTACATATAGCAAAATCGTTTCGACAAGAGCGCTCTATATTGAGCCAATAAGGAACAGGTGCTACCCTGTACGGCAGTTTGAAGTGAAATCTTGCATCCTACTTTTGTGTAGGACTAACAGTAGGTAAAAATAGTCAAATAAATAATTTGTCATTTTTTGCGTGAATAATCTTTTTTATCTAAATACTGCTACGTTCAGTAGGCTACATGTACGTGAATCATTTACGTCGCCGCCATTTTTACGATCTGAGCAACTGATGTAAAGTGGTCATAAACCAGAAACTAATTTTCAACGGCATATAATATTTATGCTGACATCAATATCTAATGTGCATCCAATTGCTCGCAAACTGTTTATATTTGAGACAAAAAGTTTCAGTATGAAATCGGTATTTTCCGTAAGAGCATGCTTGCAACATGACTTGTGTTGGCCGGAGAGTTTTGAAAACTTCTCATTAACAGATTGATCAAGTTAGAACATTCTATTAATCTATCTTAGGCAGTTTTGAAGCTACAATAATACCAATACGAAAAAAATCGGTCTGAAGTATCAATTAAAAAAATCGTTGTTAGTCGCCTGCCACAATTCCACCAGGGCCACTCAGAAACCTTGCAACTCGCGTCAGGTCACGTGTTCGAGCTTTCGTCTGAGTACCCCAAGTGTCATGTTCTCGTGTTATATGTAAAATTTTCAAGTTTGAAAGCCAATTTCTTCAAAGTAGAAGATGGCGAAACATCGAATACATAACAATCTGCACACATCCGCCAGGGGTCGCTGGCGTCGCGCTCCTCATTGGCTTCCCTTCTTCCCCTCGATAAACGGTACACTAGTTCCGGTTTTATCCGCCAGGATTAAGGCGGAGAGTAATTATCGCGGCCTAATCGTGGCATAAAAAAAGATGAAATCCAATTTGGAGCATCTCCAGTTTCATAAATTAGGCGCAAAAGGAGCTCGGGGGATCGAAGACGCCATAGATTTAATCCTGCTCGTAATTTGCTAAGAAAATCCTCGAAGTTGATTAACTATTAAGCGCGGCCTATCAATATTTAACTAGCGATTTAGCGATGGATGGAAAAGCGAAGAAGGGAGGGAAAGACTGAAGAAATTTCCCTAAAATTAATATCCTCGTGTTTTGACTCGCTCGACGGGCGCGAACCATCAAATGCGAATAAAAAAAATGAGACTAATAATAATAATAACGATGAAAACTTGCCACGGTATCGAGGAGCTTTTAAAATTACACTCTACTTATATTAAGCCTCTTAATGGTGCTTTAGAAGCTCGTTAAGAGGGCTGAAAAAATGCACCAGACGCTTTTCGTAGGCCTTGAAACCAGAGGTGGGATCTACATTAAGTGATGTAGTTTTTTTTCTATCCCAAGTGTAATGCTCTAGAATCGATTTGGCGTTTGACCACGGATGGCGCCACTGTCTCGTTGATGCGTTGGAAGGCCGTGAAAAGCGAGGCCGCGCTGAACACGCCGTCTGTTGACAAATTTGGGGACGCCGAGTTGGTCGTTGAGGCAAAATGTGATCTTGGGTAGGTGAAGTGTAAAGCTTTGTTTGGGTAAAGAGTTGGAATGAATAATTCTTCTGTGGCGGAATGGTTTTGGGTGATATGGAGTAAAAGACTATAAGGTTGTTGGGGATGTAACATGCTTTGAGACAAGCGTGGAGGACTTTTGAAGGGAATGGACGTGTAGTGAGGTGCATTTGAAGTAAAATGATCAGTATTTGAAGTAAGATGTACAAGTGTAGTAAATGGTCAGATCGTGCTGGAGTATGCATTTACTCAAAGTAAAGAACGATTGCATTCTCATGCTACAGTAGCGACCCCCATAGGGATTGCGTCGGTATTAAGGGATAAATTTGCTGCAATGCAAATCCAATCCTTAAAATACAAGGAAAACTAAAAAAAAATATGCAATTATGATAACATGGGCAACGCTTTTCTAAAGCTGTTCCCACACTGGAGGAACTTTGTTTTTCTAATTGGTTGCCCGTTGTTTCTGGAAGCGTAAAATTATGTAAACAAATTGCAAGGTATAGGTGACATAGAGGTAAAACTATTACATGTATGTAAAAAAATTCATGAAAACAACTGGCAGAAATTAGGAACAAAAGGTTCCTTTAGGTTTCCTCCATTGTGGACGTAGCTTAGGATGCACCTGCCCCGAGTTGATGTGGAACTCACGATTTCAGATATTTGGTCAGTTTTTGCAAGCGAGGTCATTTATGTACGCCCCCTGCCAGGCCCCACTGAAGTACCGTTAATGATTTCTGTGGTATTTATGATGTAAAAATGTTGCACCACTTAGATGCAGGGACTGTATTCAAGGAGAGTAGTATGAGCAGGCACCTCATCCTACGTGTACTAAGGAGAAAGTGGGGCTGGGGAGAAGCACTGCATGCGAAAATATAAAAAGTGGATTTTTACGATGACATATAAAAATGAGCCGTTGACGATGTGGCAAATGTCGCCCCTCTTTATGCACGCGCATTAACACTGGCACGGCTACTGTCAATATCGTTAAATGCAAATTCATCCCCTGTATTTTCTTCCCTCTCGTTGGGGGTAAATAAACGAGCGAATAAACGGGCCTCTAAATAAACGAGAACAGCAACCCGCGAACGCGTTTAAGTCGTAAAACAATGTGATTTTTCTATTTAGTTCGACAAAAGCCCTATTTGTGTCAGTTCACCACTAGCATCACGGATGTTCGTTTAGTCTGTGGAGATGCTCAGCACTGAGTCGAACCAGCGTTAATGGCTTTGTCTACACGGTCAAAATATGAATGTATTTCTCTTTACATGTACGTCGCCAGTCCCGAGCCTGCGTTAATGGGGAGAGCTGCTACAAAACCGACAAGACGATTGATATCTATTGCCGGACGCATTGGCTTCGGTCTATGACACCAACGGGAACTGCGCCCATGATTGATGATGATGATAAATGATAAAAATGTAGACGTACAACTGTATGTTTAACTCTGAGATAAATTCTATAACTCTGCTTGAGAATAACATTTAATGCCAACACAGAAATATGGAAACTTCTTTTCTTATATGGGTAAAGTATCTGTATTTCTCGCTTAAATTTAAAAAAAAAAAAACGAGAAATGGGGGGGGGGATTGCATTTAATCCATGTCGCATTTTGCACTATTTCTACAATGTAATATCCGTTTATTTCGTTCACAGAGACTCTGCTCTGATGACGGTATTTACAAAGTATTACGGTATAGCAAGAGCGGATATATAAGAAAGATTACATGAGGTTAAACTTCAACAGTGTAGTTAGAAACAGTAAATTTTTTTGGAAGGAATTCGGAAAATTATTCAAGTTGGGTTTGTTGGGTCATTCCATATTGTAAAGCTTCTCTGTATATGAGCCACATAATGGGTTCACATGGGTTGGCCAAGCATATTTATAAAAATTCATGAAAATTTTTCAATTTTTGGGAGTTTGGGGTTTATTATAAGTTTTCTGATTTCTGGGTAAGTGCATTAATTGGGATAATGGTAGAGGCCAGGTTGGTATATGTTTAGCGCATAGTATGCAAGAAGCTGAGAGATCTGGTTAGATTGTACCTTTTTTAAAGTAAATGTGATATGGGTTCATCCTGATTTGAAAAATAAATTTCTTTAAGCAAAAAGGTATATTTAATTTAAAATACGGCTGTAATACAAACGGATGGTGTGGGAATAATCTGTGGGATCCATCATCTCCAGACTACTTAGTCTGACTGAATTTGCCTAATGATCCCCCCTGCCAAATGGTACTATGTACTGACTGCAGGGTAAAGAATTGAATTGAATCTTAACGGTTTCGCTGTATGTTTCCATTATATGGAAACCCTGCTACCCCTTGCTCTGAAAAGCGTAGGCAACCACGCAACGCACGATGTTAGCAGTGATTGCCTCTCTCCAAAGGCAAGGGTGTTACTTCCTGTTTAAAAAATTCGCACTATTTAACGTTAGAACGAACGTAAGGTAATAGCGAGTTTCAAGATATCGTTTATCGGAAAATCGTTAACCTTATTGTCACGTGACCGTGCTTATGCGCATGCGCGGAGTGACGTTGCAATAACGTAGAGGAGTTTACGTAATGTAGTCCCGTTATTTCAGCCGTATAGCGGGACACGCTATGCAATACTTCAGCGGGTTTTCGAACATGCGGTAGCAAGTCGTACTGAAAGTACGTTGATCAGCCATTTCGTCTTCTGGGGATTAAACCAATCAAGAATTGAATTCAACGGCACGAGGTATCGACTATATTCAATTGGAAAACAGTATCGTCAAGTATTTTTAATGTTAACTATTAAAATAATCCTTCTCAACTTTCGTCGACGAAAAGTCGACTTCACTCGCTCACTGCTCGCTCAGTTGTCGAACTGGACTCCCAAGATGGTGGGTTATTTTTGTGGATTTTTCAATTAAGGTTATTATTTCCTGAAACTCTTGTTTTTCCGTAAAATTCAACGCTATTGAAGACGTTAAAGAAATAACGTAGAGTCAACGCGTCCCCTTCCGCTATCCTAAAACTCGCTAATATAATAAAAATATACTTTACGTTATAACGGATTATTCTCCAAAAAAAGCTGCAGGACCTTCCCATTTACTTGTATATGCGTGGGGGAAAATTTCATCCAAACTGTGATGAGACTTTAGTTCGTATTGTTGAAATCATGTTTTCTCTGACTACTGATAATACAAACTACGGTTTAAATGTTTAAATGAGAATATTATGAGAATTATATGTTTAAATTGAATTTAAATTCGATATTACTCGTAAACGAAGAAATCAACATTAGTTGTCCATGCCCTAGGACGGGGACTGGAATGAGTTTATGATATGAGAAATTCGTATTGAGCGAGTTCTTTTTAATGAGGTTCCACTGTAGAAAGTTTAGCACCCTCTTTTAAGTCCAGAAATGGTCTCAGAATTTCCGACTATAATCGATGTGACCGATCCATTCTCTAGTGGAAATTTTTTCAACGTTAGATTTAGGCATCGAATTAAATATTTTCAGTTTTATTTTTCATTATTTATAGAAAAAGTAGAAACCATAAATTGTGGTAAAATTACACATTTTCACACTTTTCCCACGGTAATTGAAAATTATTAAATTAAGCACCATGCATCATCATAATCATATTACAATATTAGTTAATACGTAATTTCATACCTAAAACGATCTTCTAAAAAATTAATTTGGGAATGGACCAGTAAACTCCATAACCGCAACATCTGGATGCATCGAAATTTGCATACATGCATCTGCGAAATTTGCTCTACAGGTACCTTTTGAGATAACCCTACTTGAAACCATCCATAAAATGTTACACATTCAATCGTCGAATTTGTTTGGTTAGTAAAATGTGGATGTCAGAGCCAATTACGGATCTGGAGCTCATTCAATCTGATTGTTTATGGGATGTTTTAGTGATACGCCACGAGCAATTTAGAATATTTTTATGCAGGATCATATTTCATTTGAATAACCGACGTGAATGTTAGTCGCTCACGAATCACTTCACTAATTCAGTTTGAACCCGTTATACAGTATGTTTGCTCTAATTTTTTTTTCGGAAATATAGTTTCTTCAGAACCCTTTTACAGCATGGCTCCAAACTGTAGGCTGCATGCACTTCCCTTTTCAAATGAATGAATCCTCCTCTCTTAATTTGATGCATTTTTTGAAATGTGAATAACCTTATCCAGACATCCAAGGGATATCTCAACAATTAAACACCTACCGTATATGGCTTCATTTGTCTAGAGGGCTGTCCACTCTCTCTTGCAGCGCGCCTGTAATTTATAGTTTGTTCAATATTGCCAACTGACCATGATACAGGGTGGCCACCATGTGGCTCCAACATTTTTGAAGTCTTATAATTCTAGCATTTCAGGTTAGTGAACATTTTCCATTAGGATGTTTGAGTTTCATGGTGGACATTTTGTGTTTAAAGTTACAGTAGTTATGATTGTATGGAATGCGTTGTTACGTGGAAAGTTACCTTAATCAGCGCCGGATTAAGGCCATTGGAGGCTCCGATCTCATTTATAACCTAATTTAAAACCTTAAATTTATAACCTTGGGAAGCCCCAAATGGACAAACGTAATATCTGATCATGAAAACAAAGCCTAGTTCTATATATTGTATCTACGAGTAATCGATGAATGTAAAGCATTGCTGACATTTTAGCAATGGAATTTGTTTAAATATTTATGACCTTTAATAAATTTATGAAAGTATGACCCCCTGAGGCCCTTCTTATATTATGAGGCCCTTGGCTGCAGTTCTCTCAGCTAAATACGTAATGTAAATCCGGCATGAAATTGACTACATGTACATTTTCGCCCTTTTCGTACCAAAGGCGCCCTTGTGGATGAGTACTGAACTAAAATTGTTTCAATTGTACCACGTTTCTTTGAAATGTTTAAGCCTCACAGTAGACGTACACCTTGTATGTTCAATAACATTAACTGACACATTAACTTTAAATTAAAAATTTCAAAACGCATATGCTTTCAATACAGCGTTTGATAATACACAATTTTTTGTAGTAAATAAGTATAATTTACCTAAAACAATCAATGGACCTTATGCAGATTTAGATATGGGGCTGCATCACGTGATCTTTTTATCAAATCAACAACTAAAAGAATGTGCCTCGGCACTGCCTCCAGGAGATTTTCGCCAATGGAATGAATGAAATGTCACGTGATATGTGCATGCTGATGAAATCTGCTTAAGGTCCATTAGTGAAGATTGCCATTTTCTCACAAATGCATTCGTCTTAACGAGACGTAGCATGAACGCTTGGAACTCGAAAATGAATTCGTCTCAACCAAAAATTTGTAATATCCGAGTTCGTCTCAAACGCAGAAATGAACCCTAATCGAAAATACCCTATAGGGACGGGGATTGGGAATGAGTTCTTACTATCAATGCTTCGTCTTAAAGAGGTTCCGCTGTATTTCAAATTGCAGTTGCTCCAAATCGTGGACATAAAGAAGGGCAATTTGACCAGTGGGCGATGTCGTCCTCCCGCTTCTGCAGAGATCTTGCTTGATTTGTCAAGAGGCCCGGCCACACCCCCTTGCTCCGCACTTGACATGTCCCATTATGTCGGGTTAATAGATGCGCCGAATAAGTAGAAAGGGCGATTTTTTTCCGTGTCCAAACATCCCCTCGGCGCGCTTCTACGCCGCTTGAATTTGACAAATATTTCCCCTATGGATTGGACTCTGCAAATCCGTTAAGCCTCGGCCCCTGGATTCGACTGCGATTAATAATTCATCGTCGATGCGATCGATGGAATGACGAGGGTGGCGCCCCCGACGAGGGGAATTCCCCGTCCCGAGCGCCGCCTAATGAATGCATTTCATTTGTTGTTTTTCGTGCGCCAATAATCCCCCGGTCTTGTCCTTCGGCCTCTCGGGACGACCGCTGCTGACCGATGTCAAGTGACATCGTGATGACCAAATGATTGGAAGCCATTATTAATTCAGCGCTGTTATTAAAGACGCCTGGAGAAGGAGACGTGGGAGGGAGGAAGAGGAGGAAACATTTATCTGTGGGGGGACCCGTACCAGTTGACTTCACGCGCTGACCGTGCTGCGGCTGACCAGCGTCCAGCTCCCAGATGGGTCGTTGGCAGCCGCTGGATGGCGTTAGCTAACAGCCGATGCTGCTTTAGTCTGCTTTGTTTGCTGGTCAACTCGATGAGTTAGCGAGGAGCCGGAAACTGCCGAATGCCGCCACGCACGAGGCAAGTTATATTTCCGGAAATATATTGCTGGAAAATGTAGGCGATTGCCTTGAACTGAAAAAAATGCCCTGCTGATGCACACGTGGAATGATGCATTTCCGGATATATATTTGCTGGGAAATTCAGGCAATTGATTTGAACTGAAAACATTTCCTGCTGCTGCTGCGCATATGGAACGGTGTATTTCCGAATATATCTCTATAGTATATTTCGTCTATTCCTAGAATATATATGTCGGCACTGTTTAACAGGGAAATATAGGTAAGATAACTTGAGAATACTGCTTATACCGATGTCTTTCCTGATTGGCTAGACATCAGGAAGAAAGTGTTGCGCTTGACTGTACAGCCGATGACGTCATCAGTTTGTTTCCAAAAATAAGTTGCTCAGAATTACGAGAGTTTTCTATTTAAGCTGGAGGGCGCTAGTTAACAACCGATGCTTATTCTGCTTTGTTTACTATCCAACTTGAGACTTTTTAAGTAAGCGAGTAGCCGGAAACTACTAAAGGCCGCCACGCACGAGGCATATTATATTTCCTGAAATATATTGCTGGGAACATTTCCTGCTGCTGCTGCTGCACACATGGAACAATGTAATTCCAAATAGATCCCTGGAGTACATAATCTTGTAATATAGATCGAGTATATAACGATTCTGTTTAACAGGGAAATGTATAGGTAAGCCAACTTGGCAACACTGCTTATGCCAATGCCTTTCCAGATTGGCTAGACATAAAAAAGAAATAAGTTGCTCAGAATTAGGACAATTTTCTATTCTGGAAATATCTCTGGAAATGATATTTGCGAAGGATACATTTTCAAAAACACGGGGAAATATCGAGCAACAATATTTCTGGAAACAAATTTCCGGATATAAATTGCCTCGTGTATGACGGCCATAAAATAAGAGGATAGTGGAGTTAAAATGCACTATTTTACAGTGTATGGACTTGAAAAATCTGGATTCAATTACGGTTAGCGTAGCGCGAGTTCTGATTTGCGTAGAATAAAACAGCCTAAATTTAGACATTGCACGATTAATTACTTTATATTTTGTGGTAAAATACGACACAAATGTCAAATGTGAGTCAGATAATTAATATAGCTGAAAATGCACTTCGAAATGAGTCATTAAATGATTCACAAAACGGCTACTGGACTACTGTGTACTTGCAATACATTGCGCATAAATTATTGAAAGCTTTTAAAAACGAACCACAAACGGGAATGACTAAATGGCTTTAGATAATTGCATTTAGCGTTGAATGAAACCGTGCGAAATGCCTTCAGGTAAATGTGTTTCCAAATAAATTTCAGATTGATTGGAAAGCCAAAGGGCGAACGAATGTGTTTCAACGTACATTTTGCGGAAGTGCGTTTTGAAATTGTGTTCAAAACCACTAAAACGTTCATCTCAAAACAAGCTTGCACCCAACCGAGTGTATTATTTTTGAATTTTACAGTGAATTAGTATTGTTCAAACTCGAATTGCCCAGAAGCTATACAGTAGTTGCTTTCGCCTCAACATGATGCCTATGGTGCAGCCACCTATGCACGCTCACAGAGTCAGTGTAAAAATGCAATGTCCGCCTATGAAAACAGCCATTATGTTTTCTGGTTTAATGACATACTGTGTAGAGCGAAGTAATTAATTCCTACTACAGTAAAACCTGGAAAAGTGACCATCTGTTTATGTTGATCACATTTCAGTGTTTTGTTTTACCATTGTACATTTCCTTCATTAAAATTCTCTGTATAGTGACCACCTATCTATTGTGCACAGTGACCAGTGTGTTTTGTCTTTTTTGCAATTTTTACATTGCCAATGTACCTTAAAGTGACCAGATAGCAGATGAGTCACCTTACATCCTGCTTTCACCACAGAGGCCCCGGTTCTCAAATAATTTAGCCAATCATGTTATTCAGATCGAAAAATTACTGAAAACATGATCATAAGAAGCAAAAAGCATTTAAAACAAGGAAAACTTGATAATTTTTCTTTAAATAAAAACAAATGCGTAATGTAATGCACATGGACATGATGATTCTGTACTTTTTTGGTTTTGTGGTTTTTTACTACATGTATTACAGTCTACATGTACAAGTACAGTGTACATGTTCATTTTAATTCCATTCAGGCATTCTTTGTATAGTGACCACCCGTGTACAATGACCAACATTGCATTTTTTAGTGGTCTCTTTTAACAGGTTTTACTGTATTTGAATTTCTAGTTTTCATGTTCTTGCAGTGTTTAATAATTTAGTTGGTATACAGTGATAACGTAACGCTGCTGAATGTAATGTAGCTGTATAACCTTTAATTTTTTTCAACCTTAAATTATAACGAAAGACGTCATCATCAGAATTTTTACAAAAGATGTCATCATCAGAATTTTTACAAAAGATGTCATCATCAGAATTTTTACAAAAGATGTCATCATCAGAATTTTAATGAATGACGTCATCATCAGAATTTTAACGGATGACGTAATTATAAAAAATTTAACGAATGACGCCATTACCAAAATTTTACCGAATGACATCATCATCAGAATTTAACGGATGACGTAATTATCAACATTTTAACGAATGACGCCATTACCAAAATTTTACCGGATGACATCATCATCAGAATTTCTACGGATGACGTAATCAGAAGAATTTTAACGAAAGACGTCATCAGAATTTTTACGATAGATGTCATGATTTACTATAATGCCCATTTTGAGACATTTTGTGGACATTTTGTGGACATTTTTGGGACATCCAAAACGTCATACCTACCCTTTTAAACATACTCGAAGAAAGACGCAGTCCTGCGTTAATAAATGTCCAGTGTCCAAAGAAAGCGCATCTGTCATCATAAAAATGCCAGAATAGGCAACGAAGGAAAAAGAAACTGGGTGAAAGTTTTGCAAAAATTGCTGAAATTAGGAATACTGGAATTTTCTCCCATACACAAATGTTTGATCTTTTTATTTTTTAACATTCTGGTTTTGTATCAATCCAAAAAAACTGGTATTTTTCCCTATTTGTAGGATGAGGGTCAACCACTAGAACAGCATTTCTTTATTTAGACGGCAAAACAAGTTCTTATTCATCACTGCCTGTTTTTGGGCGCTCATTTGCACTCCAATTAAGGAAAACGATTTTAATGCCAGAAAGTAATTACGTCTTTAGGATGGAAATTAATTTAACGACTCTGTTTGCGAAACGCCCGTCTAGAATCAAGACTTCCGATACGAAATCGACTCTTAATTGACTTTTGTAGGCGTAGCTAGCTGCCATCTTACATTCAAGATTGCGGCGAACTCATCTAAAAAATTGGTTCATCTTGAAATATCTAATTTCTAACATGACCTTCACCCTCCGGCCGGTATTACATACAGTATATTGAATTTCTTCTAAATACATGTACATATACAGTATAACCTTTTAAGAATAACCACCAAAAAAATTGCAATGTTGGTCACTGTACAGTGGTCACTACACAGAGAATGCCTGAATTAAATTAAAATGAACATGTACTGTACTTGCACTGTACATGCTTTTTGCTTCTTTCATGTTTTCGGTGATTTTTTTCGATCTGAATAACACGATTGCCTAAATTATTTGAGAGCCACTAAGGTTCAAGCAGGATGGAAGGGGACTCATCTGTTATCTGGTCACTTTATAAGGTACATTGGCAATGTAAAAATTGCAAAAAAGACGACACACACTGGTCTCTGTAAACAATAGACAGGTGGTCACTATACAGAGAATGTTTATGAAGGAAATGTACACTAGAAAAAACAAAACACTAAAAAGTGGTCACATAAACAGGTGGTCACCCTTCAAAGGTGGTCACTTTTCCAGGTTTTACTATATATAAATTTTAACAGGTGTCGAAGATAGGTCCTAGAATGGTCATTGATAGGACACCTTAGGGCATGATCTTCTTCTACACGAGATGTGCTGCTGCGAACATGTTTTTAAGATTCGAACTTGATGTGGTAGAAACATGTAACTAGAATGTGTAAAAGTATTTAAAGCTCTATTGGAACCTCATTAAGAGGAACTCGCTTTATACGAATTTCTGTTAGTAGGCCTACGAACTCATTTCTAGTCCACTTCCTAGAGTATACGGACGAATAATGTTAAATTCTTCTGAAGAATTCAAGAATTCATAAATCGGATATTACAAATTTTCAGCTAAAAGGAATGGATTTTCGAGTTCCCGAGCATCCGAGCTAAACGTTATGTTAAAACGAACTTTTGAAAATGCGAAAAAATGTATGTTACAACGGGGAATTCCCCGATAAAAGTTGCAGCAACTTCCTATTCATATAGATGAGATATAGGAATACACCCAACCCTCGAGGAAACTAGTTGTTATTGTTGAACTCATGTTTTGTCAGACATTTGATAGTACGAACTACGTACTGTTTGCACGAACAGATCTTGATAAGACGAATCTGATTTCTCCACGGTATCGGACGGGATTTTCGGTTCAAAGGTCAGCCACTGATGTCACACCTCGTAGACCATCTAAATTCTGAAATAATTTGAAAAAAAAAAGAGGAAGTTCCATATTTGGCAGACGACGCTCGGTTTTCTAGGCCGGGTGTAATAGCAGGTTGAAAAATTTATGGAAATCCGAAGAGGGCACAATACCTTTCATTCATCTGAAAAACTGCGATTTTTGTGTGCTTGCGTGTGCGTACGTGGGTTCCTGAACCTGAATCGTACCCTGTGTTCACCAGGGCGGAGCGAAACGTGTTCCGAATGGACAATGCGAGGGAAGGGTTATGCTTCGACTCGGTGAACTAGTTGGCTATTTTAGGCCAAAAATTGGCGAAAAAAACCGAAAAAAAAAGTATTCACCCACTGCAAAATTTCTGTCAAAACTTGAAATAGTTGCTGGTCGCCAGCTGCTGGGTTTGGTGAATCGTGATGGCGGAATGTCCAGAAATATGACTGGTCGGACAGCATTATTCATCATTAGGACTGGGGAAAAAATGCTGTTCCGGCATCCGAGGTAAGCCGCAGGAAGTTATTCGTCCATCGTCCGGCGTCTCGCTCCAGCACGTAGCAACTAAGTTTCCGGTTGACAGGCTTGCGATTGTAAAGTCAACACAAATTTTCTTGTTTATTCTAAATATTTGAAACAAATCTCCATGACATACCTACCAGACATCAAGAAAATCTCCAACCATCGACTGCACCGTAAGAAGGAGCCTACGGTGCTGCCACCAGGATGGGGAGCACCCCCTAACCAAACAATGAGCAAACGCACACAGAAACTACTCCTTAAGCTGTCCACACTGGAGGAAACATAGAGGAACTTCCTGTTCCTTCAACTTGCTCTTTAAACATGTATGTTTGCTGCATGTTTTTTTAGGTACCAGAAACAAAAGTTCCAATAAGTTTCCTGTTTTCGAAAAATGAAGTAAATATCAAATGTTCTGTTACTAGAACTGTTGTTGATTCGGTCTGGACCACTCGTTGCTCGTTTCTCTCAGTTGCAGTCAGTTCATAACAGTCAACTGTCTAGAAACGAGCAAATTGGAGTACGTTGTTCATATACAGTACATGAAAGTTGCATTTTCAATTTGCAAAGAATGCTTCAGGAAGTGGGAACATATATGCAGTGTTAATAAAATGTTCCAGTATGTTGACATAAGTTTGTTTCCAGAAACAACTTGCAGCAATCAGCAAAAAAATTGTTCCAATGTTTCTCAGAAAGATGCGGAAAAACAAATATGTTGTTGGCTGTTTTATTCCGCATGTCTATGGCATTGTCGGAGCGCCATCTGGATGATTTACAAAATTAGCTCGTGTGACGTCACGTGACAGGGCTTTTGCATTCTAATTTCACTTTGATTTCAAGCCCAGCACATTGCGCACCATGGGGTGCCATTTTTCCGCCCACTGCCCCACCTGTAAACCTGATTTGTGTTTGTGTTCTTTCCTGGACACTAGGACATTGTTGTACAACAAATTGCAATTGTAAAAACACCTCCCCCCCTCACTTAAAAGTGAAATTAGTGACGAAAATAGACTGAAATAGGTTATGACTCATGAGATTGAAAAGTGGTTCGGTTTTAGAGTTCATCGCTGATAAGGAAGTTGGTCTTCTGTCCAGACATGGCAGCGCCACCACGCGTTTTATAGACTGGATATGGTGCATTTCCGGAAACATTTTCCACGTTTCATTGATTGATTCCGAACATTGTTGTTCAGTCATTCTTCTCTGATGATATTTTTCACGGTCATACTATATGTGCTTTCCGATTACTTTCATTCAATTTCCACAATTTTTGGCAGACATGTTGAATTCTGAAATGCAATCTAAGCCATGTTTTTATGTGTGGTCAATTTCGTAATTTCTTATTCTTCTCCATTCCCTACACTAGAATGTACCAGATATTTTCTTATAATCACACGTATTCCTACGGAATATTATATGATTTCAAATGGTGTATATTTCACTCGAATTCCACCAATTCTTTGAGCCAGCTTTATGGGAACATTTTTTGTACATCTCTAAAGAATCATTGCACCTTTGCAATGATCCATAAAATATTTGAAGATTTTCCTGAAGATCATAACTGTTTGCCCTATAATTCTATGGTAATCAAAAGTTGAAAGCAGCTCCGAAAATATATTGTATACCTACGCATTACCGTTAGACGAAATACCAATGAATTATCATTGGAAAAAATAAGAATGAATTATCTTTGGAAGACTAACGGAGTTTCACTAGAAGACTCAAATTAATGAATTACTATTTTAAGAAATACCAAAATTTCCATTGGACGAACTACTATTGAATAGATATTGGACGAAGTATTAAAAAATTTCCATTGGACGAAGTTCCAAAGAATTACCTTTGGACGAAGTACCAAAGAATTTCCATTGGACGGTTTAATGAATTATCATTGGAAGAATTACTATTGGAAGTCTAAAGGCGGGTATCCACTTAAGAAACTTTGTTTCGAAACAATGTTTCGCAAACAAAATTTCATGAAATATTGTTTCGTG